>VYZX01014631.1:120246-144003 GCA_013401335.1 Brachypteracias leptosomus
GTGTTGCAAAGTTTCATGTGCATTTTCAGGTACTACAAGTGATTTGAGCCCCTTCTTAGAATGAACATAGCATACGCTAAGTAAAGTAGTAGGAAAGAGTAAACTGATCTTGCGATTTAGATTAAAGCCTTGCAAGTTGTATTTATAAAGACAGAATTTGTTAAAACCAATGTGTTCATCACAGAGTGTTCAAGTGCAGGGAGGAATGTATGTGGGAGACATTGTGTTAGGAAAGCACACAGCTTTCCTGGGAGGTAGGAGCTGCCCAGTGAGATGCAGGGGGTGGTTTGATTCAGAGCATCCTCGGTGTCATTTGCAACAGCAGTTTGGAGCAGGTGGGTGCCTGGTGGAGGGTCAGTGTGGTGCAGGAGTACCGAGCTGCTGAGTGCTGCCTGACTTCTGTAGCACCTTTCGAGCTTCTCTGACAGACCCCTGTAAGTGGCCTCTCGTGTTGGTCAGAACTGTTATTGATAACTTTTGGTGATTTTTGGTGAACAGGTGAGTGCCTGGGGAAAATTAAAAAAATAATCTCTTCTTCAAGCAGAAAACTTACTCCCTTCTCAAAAATACAATATTTAGTTCATCTTCACATGACTATCAAGACTTGGGGATATGTTGGCTACCAGTGGTACTTAGAATCATAAAATGTATTGGGTTGAAAGGGACCTCTAAAGGCCATCTAGTTCAACCCCCCTACGATAAGCAGGGACATCTTTAACTAGGTCAGGTTGCTCTGAGCCCTATCAAGCCTGACCTTGAATGTCTCCAGGGCAGGGGCCTCCACCACCTCTCTGGGCAATCTGTTCTGGTGATCAACCACGCTCATATTAAAGAACTTTTTCCTAATGTCTAACCTAAATCTACCCTTTTCTAGCTTAAAACCATTACCCCTCGTCCTAGCGCTACAAACCCTTGTGAACAGATCTTCCACTGCCTTCTTATAGGGCCCTTTCAGGTATTGGAAGATTGCTATAAGGTCCCCCTGGAGCCTTCTCTTCTCCAGGCTGAACAGCCCCAACTCCTTCCCTGGCCAAACCTCAGCTTTGGAGGGGAGGTAACCCTGTGGTTAAGAGATTTTTAAAAAGTTTTTACGTTATGGAAGCAGAGCCCCACAGCTCTGTTGGGCTTGTGCAGGCATCGAGGCAGGGGCTACAGCCAGTGGGACCTTTTAGCAGAGCCGTCTTAACCAGTGAGCTGTCACGGCCGCGTCAAAAAAAAACCCCAAAACACCACTAAAACTGTTAATTACTTTTTAAGCGGAGATGGTACCAACTTCCTACAAGCACATTGCGAGCATCCCTCGCTACCCCGGCACGGCTCGGCCGGCGCCGCGGGCCCGGGCCGACGCTGGCCCTGCTGCCACCTGCCGGCAGCGCCGCCGGGGCGGGCCGCGGCTCCCGCCGCCTCCTGCCCAAGCTGCCGGGGCGGCTTTCGGCTGCTTTGGGTGGGAGAATAGTTACTGGTTGCGCAGAAGGCCAACCGTATCCTGGACCGCATCAAAAGAAGCGTGGCCAGCAGGTTGAGGAAGGTGATTCTGCTCTGCTCTGCTCCTCTCTGGTGAGACCCCACCTGGAGTATAGCATCCAGCTCTGGAGTCCCAGCACAAGGAGGACATGGACCTATTGGAGTGAGTCCAGAGGAGGGCCACAAAAATGATCAGAGGGCTGGAACGTCCCTCCTGTGGAGAGAAGCTGAGAGAGTTGGGGTTGTTCGACCTGGAGAAGAGAAGGCTCCAGGAGGACCTTACTGCAGCCTTTCAGTACTTAAAGGGGGCCTATAAGAAAGACGGGGACAATCTTTTTAGTAGTTGCAACAGGACAAGGGGTAATGGTTTTAAACTAAGAGAGGGTTGATTTAGACTAGGTACAAGGAAGAAACTTTTTACAATGAGGGTGGTGAAACACTGGCACAGGTTGCCCAGAGAGGTGCTAGATGCCCCACCCTTGGAAACATTCAACGTCAGGTTGGACAGGGCTCTGAGCAACCTGATCTGGTTAAAGATGTGCCTGGTTACTGCAGGGAGGTTGGAGTGGGTGACCTTTAAAGGTCCCTTTCAACCGAAAGCATTCTATTATAAAACTCAACTATGTATGGACAAGGCTGCAACTGAATGCAGTTTGAGCTCTTTCCTCCTGTATCGCTCAGAATATCCATCATACCTTATCCAGCAAAGCTCAGTACTTGAAACTGCTCCAGCAGTCAGTGATTGCCTAACTCTTTGTGCACTTGGAAGCAGAATTCCTCTGAAATTTGAGGTCTGCATCAGTTCTAGAATTACACTGACTGACCTGGTTGAAGCAGGCAGATGGCTTATATGCAGTTAACTTGCCTGCTTTTTTGGCATCAAACTATTTTAGGGAAAACCAGCATTTGTTTCTGGACAATTCCAGTGTTCATTCTGCCCCTCCGACAAAGTGTTACTCTTTTGCTAACAACAAAATTGTGTGAGTGCCTTGCTCATGTTTCTGGCTCGGTTCCTCTCTCACAGTAAGAGCAGTTTGCTTGGCTGGGCGGGAGTTACCGCTGTGTGCAGCTGGTGCTGGGGGTAGAACAAAGCCCAGGTTAGCCTAGTGCTTTATAAAAACTGTGCCCTGGTTTTATGAAATTTCCTTAGCCCAGTAGGTACTGCTATTAAATAAGGAAAATATTGCCTGTCCTGATGCAGAGAATCCTTCCAGGGTACAGAAGATGAAGGGAGAGGGGCTGGTGGCAAGTGCATCACACAAACCTGGTCAAAAAATGTTTTATCTTCTGTAGTTGTCTGCAGTCTCATTTTTTTTAATTTTTTTTTTTTTTCCCATGGGCCTAATAAAGTTGTAAATGTGGATGGGATGTTTGAAGCAGTCCTACAGTGCAGAACTTCCTTCTCTTTTAGGTCCTCATTTATGGTATGGTATATTTTTAAGTTGGAAAAAAACCACAAAAGGATAAAATGGGGAACAAAACAGAAAGGAAATGTTAATTTGTAATTAGGGCATTCAATGGCTCTATAGGCTTGCAATAGAAGCAATTAATAGGAATTGTTTTTTGTGTGAGACAGGACCAACTTAAGTAGGTCGTGAGGCTGGTAGCCAGGAGACCTGCTTTCTTTTCTTAGCCTTGCTGCTTATCCTTTCTGTGATCTTGGGCAAGTAACTTCATTTTTTGTCCTTTTCCTTCTTTACTGTTTTTTCCCCTTTCAGGTCCATTCACATTGGAAGGGAAAGTGTTTCTCACTACATGCTCTGCACAGAAGGGGACACAGTCTTAACCGGAAGTTTGAGGCCGTGTTGTAATTACCAAAACCCTCTCTGTGGCTGCTTTGCTGTAGATAATCATGCAAGAATATGGATAACTTTGCAGGTTTGCTATGTGAGCATTTTATAGGGTACCTGTTTAAGAACAGGCCCTATACACACTGTAAAGACTTCTGATGGAGGTTCACAGTTTCAATACCTACTGACATTCCCACGCACCTCTGCCTGGAGATGATGAGTGTTTCTGGGGAAGTGATCATACATAGCAGATCCAGGGGTGCTGGGGCAGTTTCTGGGCTGGAGGGTGTCTCAGGGCTGCCAGGGGCACCCAGTGCCCTTCCCAGGCTGCAGTGAAAGCTGCATAGCAAAGAGTTGAGTCTGCAGGCGAGGTGTTTTCAATGGGCTTAATCCACATGGCTTTATGACTGGCTGGTGGCGAGTTGTTACTACCTGAAGGAAAACACCCAGCAAGCCTAAGAGTGGGGTGTCCTCTCAGCTATTTGTCCTGTTGCTGCCCAAGGAAGCTGTACTTGTGAATCATCCTTGTTACTGTCTGGTTGAGTCATCAGAAATGATAGACTGGAAGTGTAGGAATTAAATTAACGTGAATTGTGCCAAAAAACACAGCCCAGCCAAAAGCAGAGCACATTGGGGTTTTGGTGTTGGTTTTTTTCTTTCTGTTTTGTTGATTTTTACACTGAACCGAAACATTTTGCATGCAACAATTTTTTTGCTGGCCTTAGAGGAACACGGTGGCTGTGAGCCATGTAGGTGTGTTTGCTTAACAACTTTTAGAGAATTCTTTGATGATTGGGTTGTGATAGATGGTAAAAATCCTGATGGCATGTGAGGCTATGCATATTTGCTCTTGTTCACCTCTAAAAATAAAAAAAGGGGGACAGGGGCGAACCAGTTTAGCTTTCTACTTCAAACCCTGGGTTTCTTCTGTGATTCCTTCATGGTTTTGTTTTTTTTTTCTAAGATGGGCTTGTGTTAAGTGAACCAAAAATAATGTCTTAATCTTTACATGCATAACCTGGAAAATATGAAGCCTATTTACTTGTATGATGACTTCATAAGGGTGAAAATAGTCAGGTTGGAAAATAAGTTAAGCTTAATAGAAGCCTACCTTGTTTTTCTTAAATGGCTATGGAGAGTGTTTTACGAATTTTATTTAATTCTCTGATGTGTGTCAGATGCTAAAATTTCCAACTCCTTGGCTTTGAGTTTGGCTACTAATTAAAGCATAGATTAACCTGCAATTTCATTGATCTTAGTGCCTCAATATGTGTTGCTTTTCAAACAGTAATTGCTATTTTCTCTTGATCTTTAGATCCACATGTGCAAAAATACATGCTGATACTAAGCTTCTTGACACCTATGAATAAAAATCATTCTGTGGTAATGACAGTATCATGATGGAACTTTTCATGTAATGAAATATAATGATAGCAAATCTGAGCAAGGCGTTGCACCACTTTGTGTTTACAGTAACAGTGGAAATGTTACGGTCAGTCACCCCCAGCAATGTTTTTGCCCTTGCATCACCAAATTGTGACTCAGCACCATGATATAAAGACAGGTTGGAAAAATTCCTAAACTCAAATTGCTGCCAAGAGTCCAGGCAGGTCTCTGGGATTTACCCTGGCATTCTGGGTTAACCTGAAAGGGTTTCCTTCTTGTTGGTTTCTCTAATCTCCTGTTTCTAAGTAGTATAGTGGAGAGGAGATGACTGTGATTCTGCAGTTCCTACCATGGTTTTTATACATCTGGCTCTCTATAATTTAGCCAGTAATAGCTTGTGGCAGTTTACAGTTCTCTGTACTTTGTAGTACTGGCAATTCCAAATGTTTGCTCTTTCTCAAAAGAAAAAATAAGGTGACTTAAAGCATGGTCCTTGATTTTTACATTAAATCTTGCCTATTTTAACATGGACTGCCCCAAAACTGGACATTCCAGTGTTTGGGTCTCTAGGGGTATGTCACCCCACACTCTCCAAATCTTAAGTAAAAGAGTTAAAGGATAAAACAGAAAAAACCCCCCACCCAAGTGTCCTGTCGTATCAGGGAAGAGGGTGGTAGTGGCTTTTTAAGACAAAAACCTCAAAAATAGAAGGACTTGTTGACGTAGTAAGAAAAGCAAATATTAGTAGTGTGTGTTCCCATTTGTGCACCCACCCCAACCACCCTCTCCAGCCCCACTATACCACCACTGATTTTGGGAAGTGGCAGAAGACCCATGTATGTACATATGCATTACTTCGCTGGGCAAGCTCAATTTAAATGCAGACTGTTAAATTATTTACAGAAGACAGTTGGCCAACCCGTTATGCTGTGTTAGTAGGAGCCAAAGGTCACTTTGGTGTGCCTGGTTGATTCATACGGTAATCTGATACAGTACTTAAGCTTTTTGCCTCCCAGTCAGTGGGTTAAACCTTATCCTCTTATTACGAGTCAGAGAACCATAAGTTTCAGAAAAAGCCAGAGCCTTTGTTTTTAATGGTTTTGAAGAGGCTGAGCAGCAGAATGCAGAGGGCTCAGAGAGCATCTGCCGGGGGGCCGGGGCGTTGTTCTTCAGTAGTGTAAATCTGACTGACAGCCTGGGAGCTGAAACAGTGTACTCTTGATTTCTTAAGCTGCTTTTTCTTTTGCTAACATCATCTGCAGCCATTAGAACGTTAAGGCATTAATGCTTATTCTTCAGATAGGTGGCATGTTTTTGGTTTGGGTTGTTTTTTTTCCCTGGGGTTCTTGCTACCAGCATCTCCTTGAGGATTCACTGAGCTAATTTTACTGGGTATATCATACAGTCAAGTCTATTCTTTTGCTGCAAGACTCAAACTTGTGTGTTTTTTGTCAACTTGCATCTTGTTGACAAATCCTGTCAAAAACCACAGATATTGGGATGCCTTGGTATTGCCAACTGTTGTCAACTTTAAAATGCTGCCTTTGCCTCTCCCTCTTCCAGCCTTACTCCCTCCTGGAAGTAGCACTTGTATTGGCATGCAGGGCAAGCGATTGACATTGTAGCAGCTTTTAGTAGCACCTGACTTCTTAAAACCTTAACACCATGGAGTGTTTTTTCCAGCTTCTAATCTAAAAAGAAGGTGGCAGAACATAGCATAGCTGGGAGTGAAACCTGTTTTGTGAGCTGCAGCCACACCAGTGGGAGCCTGGTCACTACAATATCTGCTCATGCACAGGTTTTGTTTATGGCTATGCACTCATATTTAGTTTATTTTTATATGTACCACCAGGTAAAGGGGCACTAATGTTCAGGCATGCTCTGTTCAGGACGTTTGTGGCATTTACAAGCTCCAGAATTTTATTCTTCCTTCTCTCCAAGCCTGCAGAGGTGCACAAGTGCTTTTCTATTTCTGCACGCTGGTTCAGAAGTTTGTGCTGCCACTGAGCTGGCTAAGGAAAGGAGGAGTGTTGCTTCTGCGGTCGTGCTTTTAGGAGAGCGAGCCTATCGTATTTCACTCTAATCCTAAGCGATAGCCACTCAGTCTGTTTTATTGTTAGAAGAGCCTTCCTGGAACTCCTTCACCAGGCTTTTCACTGGAGGAGAGCAGGGCAGTCAGAACAAGGAGGCAGAATTGTGGTCAGCCCGTCGTCCCTCCTGACCTGTGCCACACCGGGGTGTGATCTCAGCCTGGTCTTCTCTCAACGTGAGATGTTTTTGATGAGCCGGAAGAGAGGACTGAATTGCTCGCACGCTCCTGAGGAGTGATGCCAGGGAGGAGAGTGGAGCTACAGCTTTTTCTGTTGAGTGGAGAATGGGGGAAGCGTGTGCCTTGGTGCTATATTCTGTTCAGCCGTTACATGCTTCTCGGAGCTGCTGCAAGGTGCCACTTTCTGCTGTTTTTCTCCCCTTTGTTTTCTTTGGCAGCTCTGTAAGCGCTGTATCAAAATAGCTTCAGGGAGCTGTGCTGGCACAGTGACCCACCTCCACACTGGTGCTGGCTTAAATGCAGCCAGAAGAAACCTGGGCGGAAGTCATACTGAAATTGTTTAACCTTCCATGAACACCACTGGAAAGGGGACAGGAACAATTTCAGAAAGGTCTGTGTGGAGCTGAGGCCAGTAGCTGGCTTGGAAGAAAATGAAAAAGGAGTGCGTTTCGAGATCTTTCAAACTCAAACAAAACCCAGGCTCCCTCTCGCGTGCTGTAAGCTGGATAAATTTCTCCTCCTTGTCAAGGCAGACAAAGAGATTGTTTCGCAGCGATGGTGAACTCTCCTCTATGTGCATGCAGCAGGTAGACAAGGATGATGAGAACTGGACATACAGGAGCCAGCAGAGAAAAGGTGACTCGCTTTCTCTTTAACCCTTGTGATTGCTGCTGTTGTGCCAGTCCCTGGTCTGTGCTGTTGTCCAGCTGCTTGGATCCAGCTGGGAGCTGGGATGCCACAGGTGGGGTAGGAGGAGGAGGGCAGCACAAAAGCCTAGGCACAGCCACCACCTTGTCAAGTTTTTCTCAGGTTAAAACCGTGAAAGCTATAGTAATCAACAGGGTAAACCATTAATTTCCCATCTGGGCAATATAACGGTACTGACTGTGTGGTGTGTAGGTGTAGCCAGTAGTCACAGGTGGCAGATCCTTCAGGCAGGTGCTGCAGGAGTCTCCTCTTCATGTGACACCAAAAGCCATCTAAGAGTGCCCTTGTAACAGACCAGGTGCCTTTTTGGATCACTGCCTCACAGTTGTGCTGGAAAATTTTCAGTGGGTTGGTTTGTTTTTTTTTTCCGATTGAGAAGAGGTCCCAGGTGCAAAATAAACGGGATGATGGGATGGTGATGAGAATTGCTCCTCAGAGAGGAGGAGGAAGATCTAGGATGCAAGATAAGCAGCTCAGAATGAACCCTTGAGATACTCAAACCTGTAGTATATTTCATATGAGAGACTAAACCAAATACTTTTCATTTTTGTGCTCATTGTTTTAAATGGAGTTTGTCAGGTACTTATTCAAGCATACCTCATATTTACCATAAATCAAAATGAACTTCAGAAGTTTGTGCCTCTGTTACCAATGCATTTACTGGCTCGCAGTCAGTAGTATGGGGGAGGGAGGTGGTTAAAAATATTTGATAAAGTGATTTGGTTGTAATTTCTCTAGTGCTGCCAGAGCATTAGTTTGTTCATGGAAAGTGTAAGGTTGACTCAATTCTGCTGTAAGGTCACTTCTGTGAGAGCAGGCAGGCTCTCCAAGGGCATTTGAACTTCAAAGGTATTTTTATTTCTTTTCATTTTGGGAGCAGTTAATAGCTATTTGAACAGAATTTCAGTTCCAAATCAGAATAAATTGTGGCTTTAGTAAATGGTTTGGATGCAGGAACACTAACACAGGATGTATATGCTTGTGCTTTGCTCCCAGTGCACCAGGAGATGATTTTAATCTGTGCTTTGAAGATTGTTTTTTAACCCCTTTCGCTGCTGAAAAACTTCTGGAAAGGGAGTTTGCATTTACAACCAGTGGCTAATTTTTACTTTTGACTGTTGGCACATTGGCTGTGTTGGCACACAGCCATGTCAGATACACTTGTAACTCCTATGGGATCTTGCATGCTGTGGATCAGAAGAACCACACAGTTCTGCTGCTGGTTGCTCTGTAACTTCCATAAAGTTTCTCCTACTGCCTTCCTTAGCCCACACTCACGCCACAAGGCAGAGATGGGAAAGGAAGCTTTCCTGATAGATTAATGGTGTATTAATTTTTTTGAGTGATTTACATAAAGAGCCCATTGTACAGGCTGGAGGGGGAGGGCAGAATTCCTCCTGTAATTGGGCAGCAAGCTATGAAAGCCTCCCTGCCTGCCTATAGCAGAGATGACAATACATCTTTTTTTGAAAGGAAGGTGGAGGGAGGTATAGATTATGCAGGTTTATTTTCCGCTTTGCAGAGCACAATTTGACTCAACTTGTAAAATCTGCCTGGATCATAAATGTAACTGTGCACTTCTGTCTGACTGGGATCCTCTGCTTGGAAGGAGCTGACAAACTGTCAGGGGATGTCAGGGATGAAGGGAGTTTGGGTTATGTGCTTGGGCAGGAGAAACTTGTCATGGCTGCATTTCACCCAAGGCTATGAGACAGGCTTGCATGGTGTCAGGACAGTTTGAGTATAGGTACCTGGCTGAGTTGTCATCTTGGGCTTATGTTCAAAGGCAAAATATGTGTGATAAATGAAAACTTCTGTTTTCAAATCAGCTTGCTCCACTGGACCGCTGCATTACTGCTTGCCAACCTTTGTAAAACCAAGGGCTCAAAACAATATTGGTTTTGGTGCTTGAGTTAACCAAGTTGCTTGAGATTAATGCAGACTAGAAAGAAATGGGCTGCACAGCAGGCTGGAAGGATAGCTAGTTTTATATAGAAAACCAGACTGTTTATTTTAAATTAACTGAAAAACCATTAAAATTTCTTCTGTCAAAATAATATTGCCTGCAGTTCTTACTCAGATGAATTGGTAAAAAGTTAAGCCTGACAAATCACAGGCTCTCCTCCTACCTTTTTCTCCACCGAACTGTACATGTAAAGGCAGGAGGGTTACCAGAAATTGGAAATGAAAGAATTGCTGTTTTTCTTCCTGAGCTTGTTTCTCTTCCTGCCTTTTTAAACCTCTTATTCTTTTGCCGCTTCATTGCTCCTCCTGGCTCAGATTGCATTCCCAGGAGGCTGCTAGGTGACAGGCACAAGGCAGCGTGCGTTGCATGGTGTTTCACCAGCAAAGTGGCTAATCTGCATTGGCTGCAAATGGGAACTTGTGAACAGTAGAGATTGGTTGGATTTGTCAGTTTAAAATGAGCGAGAAAAACAAAACGTAAATGCTAACTGGGAACCTGGGGCACACCCTGATGTACTGCGCAGCTGAGCTGCTTACGTTGGAAGTTAAGTCGGGGGCTGCTGCTTCTTTGCTCTTCTTTTTTAAGAGGTACACAGTGGTGCAGAGTGTTTTGGAACTGGCAGCACCAATTAGGCTTCACATCTGATAAAGCAGTTACTAAAAGACAGTAAAAGTTGATAGTAAAATAAAGGTTTGTTGTTTGAAACATTTCTTGCTCAGACCTCTTCCTCCCTAGTCAGCTGAAGGACCTTTGAAATGAGAGCACACTGTAACTCCCATGTTTCTCTTCTTTAATCTGAATTTTTAATTTACATTTCTTACTTTTTGGAGTAGCATGTTTGTGGGTGAAATTATATTTTTTTTAATTTCCTATGCATGCTCCAAGTGTCCTTTTTCTCTTGCATAGGCACTCCTTATCCCTTTATGTTAGTAGCAGTTGTTCCAAGGGGAGAAAGCAAACCAATCTGATCCCAATGAGTTGATCTGAATTCATCCAGCCTGTTATAGACTGAGCCCGTGGAGCTGACCATGCTTCATATGGCTGCATGTGGAGTGTCGGGGCAGTGATACCCAGGCACCTTTGCTCAAGGGGTGCTGCTGACTGGGGTCATCCCTCTCATAGAAGCTGCTGGAGTGCTAGACGATGGTCTGCATTATATAGCTGCTCTGCTGCCACCTTGACCAAAAGAGTTGGCTTGTTCTGCTGAGCAGGGTCCTGTGAGCTCATCGGGCAGTGTTGTGAGTATTCTATAACTTCTCTGTATGAGGGATAACAGGCTGGTTCCCCTCACAGAAGATACCTGTGCAATGACACCCACAGTTAGTAGGGCTGCCCTGAAGAGGCAAGTGTAGGACTGGTCAGACTTCAATTTTTGTTCAAGTTTTTTGTTGTTAGACATTCTAGTTTTCACCTACTTTGCTCTTCTGATGGCATGGCTTGTTTACTCAGTGGGAACCCAGGGAATAGCTTGATTTTTGTAGTTGCTGAGCTTAAAATTCCCACCAGAAGCAGGGCTGTTTTGCTCACTTGTGGTTCCTGGAAAACCAAGCAGGTCCTAGATTGAGGGCTGTTCCCCACGTCTTGGTGCATTTCTGTGTGTGCTGGAGGTGCAGCTGTAGATGTGTGAAATGGATGGTGTGCTGCTCCTGCCCCTGGGTGTTTTCAGACTAAAGCTTGGAGTGTTTTTTCCTTTAAAAAACACATTATTGAAAAAATGCTGACAGTTATTCTTGAAATTGAAGTGAAGGTCCTTGTGTGCACTGTAAAGGGTTTCTGACACATGCAAGTATGTAGCAGTTGCTCATGTGAGCCTGTGCTGTTTACTGTGAGCGTGACATAGCAAGTTGACTTTAGAGATAACATGAGTCAGTTTATGGTACAGATCTAACCATATTTATTTTGACTTTGCAGAAAACGAGATGCGTAAGATTTCAGCATCAGAACATCTTACCGAGTTTTGCTTACTTTGGTGTTTGTTCTTTGTTCTTTTTTTCCTTCCCATCATTTTTGGGGTTGTAAAAGGAGAGCTTGTGACAGGAGCTCTGAGCAGTGCTGCCTGCACGGCTGGTAATGCTGCTCTCTCCACCGTGCTGTCACAGGTATGACAGAATCACAGAATGCTAGGGGTTGGAAGGGACCTCGAAATATCATCTAGTCCAATCCCCCTGCTGGAGCAGGATCACCTAGATCAGGTCACACAGGAACACATCCAGGCAGGTTTTGAATGTCTCCAGAGGAGGAGACTCCACAACCTCTCTGGGCAGCCTGTTCCAGTGCTCTGTCATCCTCATCGTGAAAAAAATTTTCCTTATGTTTACCCAAAACCTCCTATGCTCCAGCTTGCATCCATTGCCCCTTGTCCTATCACTGGATGTCACTGAGAAGAGCCTGGCTCTGTCCTCCATGTATGCAGAGAACAGGACGATGTTTCTCCAGAGCAGTTAAATATGTCTGAGCTAGTGACCTTATTTCACCTGTTATTTCCTTCCAGCAGTGATTTTCTGGCCAGGCATTGGAGAAGCACAAGTAGCAGTGAGGTCTGGTCACAGGTGGCAATGCATCAAAAGAAGCTGTTACCCAATGAGGTGGTTTTCCCCCTCTCCCCCAGCTCCTGTCCCTGCTTACTGCTTTTTTACCCACTGCCTCCATTTCTCTTGGTCACTTTCCAACCTTTCTGCATCACAAGAAAGTTGAAAGCCTTGGCTGCTTTCTACTGCAGACCGTACTACCTGGAAAACCTATTTGGAGTCATTAGTCAGAGAAACCTCATTTCTCAGATAAGTGCTCTTCTAAAGACTGATCAAACCTGATTCAAAGGGTGGCAGCCACTGGCTGTCTACTGGCCAAGTCTCAGTCCTTAATATAAAAGCACATCGAATGCCCATTTTTTTTCTTGCAAAAACAGTTTAAATGTGAAGCTTTCTTTAAGTGCTAAAAGTCCTTTAAATTCATAAGTAACTACTTGTGGGCTCAGCCTTTCATGTACTTGTGGTGTTTCCAGTGGAGGTAATTCTGATGTCCTGATGACAGCTCTTGCCAAAGCTGTCAGTTAACTTCCTAACACTTACCAAGGGTTTACATTTCCACAAGCAGAACAATTAATTTCTTCCGTCACAGTAGCAATATTGGCACTGCCCTATTACGTCAGTAAAAAATCATGTTCTTTAGCTATGCTTATACTACCCGTGGTCAGCTTAAACATATATTGTATAAATTTGATAAAATTAGATGAGTTTTTCTTCCCATTCCAGAGCTACAGTCGGGACTCAAGAACTTTAATTTTTGTAATAATGAGAAGTTTGTATTTTCAGAGTTTCTTATAAAAACTCAGTGTGGGGATTTGCAACTCTGACGTTGTCTAACAGCAGCATCAGAGCATCAGCTTGGTCTTTTTCTAAAGTTGAAATGAGTTTTTAAATTTTGGGGTTTTAAGTCATGAGTACAGTTCACTGTGGGGTTTCAGAGACAGAGCAGTAATCACATTTTTTTAGTAATGAGATGTAAGAGTACCAATAACTAGTAAGTCCCCATAAGCAAGGTTATTGAATTCAGACTTGCTGTTGCTATTCTAATGTGAAATCATTTAACAGAACTTTTTTTCTGTATGTTTTTGCATCAGATCTTGTGTTCAAGAGGGGAAAAAGTCAGGTCAGTGACTATATAAAGGGCCCATAAACCCAAAGGGAGCTGTTAGCGTTTGCAGAAGCAGTAATAAGTGATGGATTGTAGTGGTGGGACGTGTGTGTCTGTGAAAAGGATTCTTGAAGCTTTGAGCAAGTCCATAAATAATAATTTATGGAAACCTCAAAAAGTATTTGTGTAAGAGACTGGAATAACTCCAAAACAAATATATGTTTTATATACCTTTTTGTGGAAGACGTAAAGAAATTAATGTTTTATAGACACACAATTTTGTATATATAAGCATACATATGTAAATCTAAATATTTAAGTGGAGAAAGTAATGAAATATTTGATTCAAAGGCCAGTTTTCTGTCCTGTCATACCTTCTTCTTTTTACATGTTTTACATTCTGTATGCAAAGATAAAATTGGACATAGTCACATGCATTTATAACAATTTGCCTATATGGTCAAGTTTGCATCTTCATATTTTTGGTCAAAACTATTAAATGTTGTGCTTTTATGGGAACAGTCCTTAGCTGTGAGCAGAGGTACTGGTTAAATTACGGAGGCATGTACTATTTGCCTTAGCCTGTTTGCATCATGGCACAGCAGAGGATTCTGTAAAACTTTCATGATATACAGTGGCAATCAAAACTTTTCATGCTGGTAAAACAGCTGGAGGCAGTCAAAAGTCCTGCAGTTATCTACAATTTGAAGTAGCAACTTTTGTATGCTTGTACATAAATGCAAATTTAATCAAAACTTTGCCTTCTCTCCCATGTCTGCTGGTAAATACTGTCATAGATGGGAATCTGAAAGTGGTTTTGCTAAGCAAAAAATTGTAAGCTACATAAATTAAGTTTCACTAAGAAATGTTGATATACATCACAAAATCATTTGTTCAAACCCACATCTCTACTTTTGCTTTATCAAAAAAATATGGTTCCAGCCATCATTGCTATTTGTTCTATAAAATCCTTGCCAAATTTCAATAGTTTGCTATTTTTATAGTACAAATAACTTCTATTTAAAAAAGAAAACAATGTTCTTTGTTATCTGATTGAAACATTTCAGGTGAAAATAGAAAGAAGAAAAAATAACTTGCTATAACCTTAAACATTTGCTGCAGTCTTTCCCTCTTTCCCAGCTGCTATCCCAGTGTATCTGTTCCTCTCCAGGAAGCAGTGGCTGGAGAACTACAGTCTGTGCTAAAGGACTATTGCAAGTAAATCTTTTAATTTTTTTTTACAAACAGTTATGGCTTATTTCACTATGTACTATCTACTCCAAAAGCCATAACCTCTTACTAATGGAAGTTTAATTTGTTGAAGGGTCTTAATGTCTCTGGAGATTTTGGCTTTTTTTTCTTATGATGAAGGAGTTGAAGGGAAGAACGTGCTTTTACACTGTTACTGCAGGGAATCAACCCCGCTGCTGCCTCAGAAACGTGCTTCTCTTAGATGAAGGGGAAGTTGGCTGCTGGTATTTGGGAACTGTGAGCTCCTCTGGTTGCTGCTCCTGGGGCAGATGCCGATTCCTTCTGGGCAGCTCTGTGCTGCTGTGAAGTGAAGCCCTGGCTGCTTTTACCTTCTGTAGTGTGCCTTGAATTTCACTTGCAGAGTTGTTCCAGTAAGTGTTCTCTTGACTGGTTGCTGTAGAAGACCACAGTCTTGAGAAAGACAAACAAAATGGGTAGCACCTGACTTAACCATTCATTTCCAAAATTACAAGGACATGGCAACCCAATTTGTCTAGCAGTTTAGCTTTACTCTATGTTTGGATTAGCACTGTAGTTAGAGCAGCGCTCTTCACAAAGTAGTGTGTCCTTTGCTTGCTTGTTCGCAGCAATGAAGAAATGCACAGGGTACTGTGATTTGCCTCCTGAGAATATATTGTTTCGACCTTTATGAATGGTTTCAAGTTACATTTCATTATATGTACACTCTATATAATTTAATATGCTTTATATACTACTTCTTGTTCCCATGATACTTCTTGTTCTGTCCAAAGTCCAGCTAATCCTTAGGCTGAAAACTCGGGGAAAATGTTTCACCCTCGGTAAAGGGTCAAAACTGATGTCTCCTGACCTTCACATGTTGCTCTTGGCTAGTTGTGTTTTATAAAGCAGATTGGACGTTTCCCAGTGAGACATTGTATGCACTGTTTAAGCTAAAACAAGGCACTGTATGTGCTTTCCTACGCACTGCTCATCAAGGAAGAGAATACATGAACATTTCTGTTTCTATGCAGTTCTTAGCCAAGTGTTCCGTGAATTGTCCCCTAAAACTGAGGGGACTTTTGTCTCTGTTGTGGTCATAGCTCACAATTCTGGCAGGACATTGCAAATATTACAGCTACTTGTTTTTCTCCGATCTCCATTACAGATGAAAAGAAAGTGAAGTTAAAGGTTAAGAATGTGGTTTAATGACTGAAGTTAGTGGATTTAGCTTCTATTACAGTATTTAGAACAATTAAAAAGGGTGGATTTGACAGTTTGTAATTGAAACAGTGAAATACATTTTCTTCTTGTCTTCTGGCTGGAGAATCTCGATAATAAAGAAATTAAACTCTAGGTTTTCCATCCACTTGGGTTTTTTTTACTGACATTTACTTACTAGTTTATCTACTAGCATCTCTTTCCTGCTTGTAGGTCAAAACTCCTTTGTTGTCTTTTTCTTTTTTCTGGGGAATTGAAATGGGAACCTTGTGTGTAGCTTGTTGTTTCAAAGCTTGAGCTGAAGTGGTCTGTTAAAATAGAAGGCTTAGGTGATTATGATATCTATATAAGATGTGTTTTCAGCACATGAACATGTGTGTTGGACACGTAAGAGTATGGCATATTTTCCATCCCAAGGAAAGGTAATTAATATGTACACCCTCTGCTCCTTCTAGAGCTTCCCTTACATATGGCATGGCAGCTTCTGCTCAGTACTTTATCTCCCTGAAGCAGATGGATTCCGTAGACACTGAGTCTCGATAAACTTGCGGTGAACCGAAGGCGGTTACGAGCTGTGAATTAAATGCATTGCAACTGGTGCATCAGTTACCCATTCACTCAAAATGAAGATGTGAGAAGTGCTCAGAAGGCTTTCAGTGAAGCTGCTCAGAAGTTGTCAATCAAACACCAGAGCAGAGGGATTGAGAGGGCTGCAGATTGCTTGAGAGCTGCACTTGCCCGTTGGGTGCCATGCGCCTGGGTTCACACCACGCAACACCATCGGTCAGGTCCCTTGAAACCCGCTCCTGTTGCCTGCTTGCCTCTCTTTCCTTTTGCTTGCTTGCACGTGTGAATTTTCTTACTTCCCTGTGGCCTTGTTTTATTTTTCCATGTAAGTGTGCATCTTTACAAAGATGATTAGGGGATTGGAGCATCTCTGTTATGAGAAAAGGCTGAGAGACCTGGGGCTGTTTAGCCTGGAGAAGAGAAGGCTGAGAGGGGATCTGATCAATGCTTATAAATATCTGGAAGCCAGGTGTCCAGATGGTTTTCAGTGGTGCCAAGTAATAGGATGAGGGGCAATGGGCACAAATTGGAACACAAGTTCCATCTGAACATGATGAAAAACTTCTTTACTTTGAAAGTGATGGAGCCCTGGAACAGGCTGCCCAGAGAGGTTGTGGAGTCTCCTTCTCTGGAGATAATTCAAAATGTGCCTGGATGCCATCCTGGACAACATGCTGTAGGTGAACCTGCTTTAGCAGGGGGGGTTGGACTAGATGATCTCCAGAGTCCCTTCCAACCCTTGCCATTCTGTAATTCTGTATTTGCTCCCCAATGCAGTGGGGATGCTCATGGTTTATGTATGTGGCTTAATACTGTCATGCTCTTGCAGGCACTTCACTAGTAACTATATTAATTAAAGAGGGACCTATGGAAAAAACAGGCTCTTAATTTCAGTTCTGTCATTCATGCCCAATTTCAGTGCCTGAAATAGTTATGGTAACTAATGAATAGTGGAGACTGTTACCTTTTAGAAACTGAAATTAGTTTGTACTTGCTTGTAATTTCCACAGAGTCTTTTGTATTTGTTTTTCTGCCTTGTAGTCAAGACTGCTGAAGACTGATGAGTAAGGGTGACTGATTACAGCATACACTTACATGAAAATTTTCATCCAGGAGTTAACTCAATTTCATTAACCTTGTGTAATGCCCATATACGATAAATATGGCATTTTCATTTCAGAATGAAAATGAGGTCATTGTGACATGCAGTGGCAGAATCAGGTATGAAATTATACATTTGACTTGTAGCAAACTATACCTGCTTTTGCAAAGGGAGAAGACCTCCAGCATTCAGCAGCACAACTTCCACCAAGGTGCTGGCTGGCCACGACAGTGGAGCTGGACCAACACTGAGGGGCTGCAGCTCCTCCACAGACTCCAGCAGACTGCGATCTAGGTGGTACTGTGGGGATGGCAGCAAATCTATTAAATTAATCAGGTCAAATGAGAAATAACTAATTTTGTTCTCCCTGCTCTGTGCTGACACTTCACACGTGTGTTGAAGCCTCAGTGAAGAAGCAGTCATGTTTCTACACTGGGGGTGATGGGAGAGTACACCTCAGGGCTGACTCAGGTTGGTAGTAAGGGAAGAGCCAGAGGGATTCAGGAATATTTCCCATTGCAACACATGGGTGAAACAGTAATAACCTACAAACTGTTCTGTCACCCTGCACCACACGTGGTTACTGATGAGAGTGCTGGTTCTGCTTGCTACCCAAGGACAGCAAATGTCCAAGTGCTGGTTCTTCTCATTCACTTTCAAGGACTTGGATATATTTTTGGCACATAGTTTCACATCAAAAGAGAACTGCTTAAAGTAGTCCTGTAGCTCAGTATTTCAGTGAACTATTTCAGGTCCATTAGGTAAGCGTTTTGACGATGTGAATGAAGACTGCTCCCAGCCAGTACTGATGGCATGCCTACACGTTGTACCCCTTAGGTCAGAAAAGAAACAGGTTTTTCTATTTGTTTCTTTGTGTTTGTCTGGTGTGTGTTTCAGCCTTGCAGAGCTTTTTGATAAAAGACCATTGCTCTGTACTTGGTGACAATGTGCTGTAATTGTGCATATTTGAGGAAACAATGTTCTTTTCTCCTCCTTCTTGCAGGACGGTGTGTAACAGTACAATTGTCTTTGGATGCCAGGGGTAATTCAGGTGTCCTTCCTGCTGCCTGTGATTTTTACATTCCCAGTTACCCAAATGTGGCCTCAGAGCATTCCTCAGCAGCTTGCTGTTACCAGGGCTAGTGAAATACTGATGGCTTTGGCCTGAAGGAGCAAACCCTTGTCCACCTGTCATACACCTGCAACGATTTTCTGGAGCAGTGCACAGGTGACTGGGCAAATGAAAGTGCCTATGAGGGGCTTTTTTGTTTTGTTTTAATAGTAAACTGTCGATAAACCCCTGTCGCATCCATTAATCTAAGATAATTTGGCACACAACCCTTGAAAATAATATTTTTTTTATTTAGGAGCAGGTCTTTTAGCAGCAGGTTGAAATTACTGGATTGCCTGTTGTTTTTCCGGGATTTTTCATCAGAATTTCTACTCTAGCCTCTCTTCAAATTTAGGACGATCAGTCACTTTTTTGGTATAGTTAGTTTTCTCCTGTCATGTGGTAAAGCTTCTGTGCACTTCAGTCCTCTCTGCACAAACAGGAATGCCCTCTTTGTTAGGCTTCTGTGGCAAAGAAATTCCTTAATGAATTTGGAGACATTGGTTACAGATTCCTTCCCTGACCTACAGCAGCTCTTAAAAAGATTTTACCCTTTCTGTGCCCTTTGTCTGAAGAGTAAGGCAAGCAAAAGATAAGGCAAACTAATTCATTACTTCATTGTATTTGTTTTCTTCCTCACTTAAGGCAGAAGACAGCCCATTCCTAAACCCATTAATTTTATTAATTTTAATGCCAAGCACTTTGCACCTGCAGACATGGATGGGTTTATTACAGAAGAACTTTTTGTTTGTAATTATCAGAAACCATAACACAATTTCATAATGCTTTGTGTACTATCTAATTGAAAACTCCATCAATACAGCCATACCAGGGGTAGGAATAGAAACAAAGTTGCTTAATTGAAATTTGTCTTTTGATGAAAAAAACAGACACATAGGTGAAGGATTTTACTTTGACTCCTGAATTTACATATGACTAAAGTGAAACTATGTCCTTTCTTCACATAAAAGGTCAGTGCTTTACGTTAACTCTGTAGGAAAACAATTTCAAATGGTTTCAGGGGGTTTATTGGAAGAAGGTTGTTTTAGAATTTGGTTTCTCATACCAGCCTTGAAAGCTACACCAAGGCCCCGTAGCTGCATGAGTAGCTCTATAGTAGTTTTTTCACTGATAATTTGAGAAGGTCCATTCACCACAAGTCACCTGCCTGCATCACTTTTTGCAGGATAGGACACATCCTTTTACCTCCTGCTATGGTGAATATTTATCCGAGTGACTTAAATTAATAATAAGGTTATTCTAATTAATCACTGTGGATTCTGCTTTAAAGTACATACTTCCAGCCTGATCATTTGAGTAAGTTGCTTGTTTCATTCTGTTTGCTGTGACTTTCCCCAAATATGTATAATCTTCTATAATAATTTTAAAAATATTTCTTTCCTTCCTCGCTGTATGAGGAAACTCCACCCTGATCAGTCCTTAAGTGAAATGAGTGATATAGTATGTGTTATCAGCTGCAAGAAATAATAGCAAAATATTTTCTCTTGCTTTGGAGTCACAAGAATATTTGGTTTTACTTATCAAAATAATGGTTAACATCTTTTCAGTCAGTGCTGAGTTTCTGGGTCGATGGTGCTCCTTTAGAGATACACTGAGAGCTGACCTGACCTCTCTTTATCTCCCCTTTCTTATCACCAGTAGGACCACAGCCCCTGGTAGGCTCTGAGTCAGTCTGGCTTTCCTTAGTGCTTGAGCTGACTGCAGACTAAACGGTGTTGGGCTATGACAATCTTCAAGTTGAAAATGTTATTTTTACTCCAGCTGTTTTCTTTGGGTAGTTTTTCAGGGTTGTTTTTTGTTTTGTTTGTGTGTGTGTTTTACACACAGTTTGGAAGGGAAATGTGTCAGGATGATTCAAGCTTAGAAAAAAATTTCTTTTGATAGTTGGCACCCATCCAGGGTATCAGAAATGCATGTCTCTGCAGACCACTTTGGTTCTAAAAGGAAAGAGGATTTAATTAGTCATCCCAACAGCCCTGCTAGCTGACAGTCAAATGGGGATGTGCTTTCCTGTGCAGCAACACATGAAGCAAGACAGAAACAGCCTAAACCTTCATCCTTTTTCTGTGAGTTGGGCAGGTCTGAGCTGCATTTTGTTCCATGCTCATTTTAATCCTACAATCTTTAGCATCAAAAAATGGTGCAACTATATACATATTTTTCCTAAATTTACTTCCCTCCATCCTATTGCATTTTCAGGTTAGGGCAGCTAAGAGAAATGACACCAATTATGTTAGGTTTTCAACAAGGGAAAAATTACACTGATGTTTCTTCTAGTTGTTTTCAGTGAGTTGAAAGTAAGAGAGAATGAAAGACACAGTTTTATGTGTCAAGATTGCTGACTTTGGGTGGTTAAAACATTTCTATGTAGAAGACCACGACCAGTCCTTGCTAAACACGCACAATTCCCCATGTCAGTCATGGTCTCCTCCATGAAGCCGGTCTGTTTAGCATCCAGTCTCAGTAGGAACAGTGCCTCGGTGAGAGGTGGCAATGGCAGTTGGCATTATCTCCTCTGCTTTTCCTTTCATGGAGTAGATGTGGTGGGATATATTCCTGGAGACAGCACTTCACACTTGTAGCTGTCTCTTCGTATGCAGCTCAGCATGTAAAGACACAGTCAGTATACTTTGTAGTTTGGCTGTTGGAAGATATTTCCATGTTATTTCCATAGAGCTCACCCTAGTACAATGAGGCAATCTGGTTCCCTGTTGTCACAGCAAAATGAGATGTAGGGAGTCAGAGAACTCTGGTGGGACTTGGAGTCGGGACCAGGTATGATGTCCTGCAAGAGAGGGCCCAAGCACCTGTCTTGTTGTTGCAAATGCCCTAGCATCACTTGGACCTCCCACTTTCCTAGATGGCAAGTTCCACCACCTTGGGGTGATGGGATATCCCACCTGGTGGGATACCAGGCCTCCTTAGCTTTGCTGATTGTAAAGCTGCACACGTCTTTGGGGCACTCATAGAGTCCTGACACACTGAAAACGTGGGAAAATAAATGCTGGACTGCTTTATGCCTCTCTGGGGTTTGGTAATTCTGCTCCATTCCCAAATCTGTGAATTTTTATTTCATTTATTTATTACATTTTTTTTAAAGTATTCCCCGTGGGCATCAGGAAGGTGGGGAACCCATTCAAGTTTCTTTGCTCTCCTCCCAGTGAGGGTGGGAGAGGGAGCTGGTGAACAGGACAGAGGGAATCCTCTGAGGAAGCGGTACTCAAACCCTCCCAGAGAGGTATGTGCTGCCAGTGTTAGGGCTCAGAGCTATTTCTGACTTTTCATTACTTTAACACCATGTTGCCTCTAAGCTGTGTCTAATTTTTCAAACAACATTATTGTTCTATAGCTGGCTTCCTCTTTCTTGTTTTATTGGCAGTTTTTTCCACTGCCTATATGCAGAACTGACTGCTGATTTTGTCTCTTTTTTTTTTTTTGTATTTTTCTACTTGTGTTTGTGGTTCCCTGTAGAATCTGTTGTGTTGTTTTTCAGTCCCCAGTGGTGTGTTCCCAGCTGCTCCCAGTCCCCAGTGATTATCACTGATGCACTGCTTACTTCCCCTTCCAGGTAATTAATGAGTAGATTTAACAAGATTGGACCTTAAAATCCCTCTGGTATCCAAGTAACCTTCCTCCAGCTACAATATGTTTTTGTTTATTTTGCCTCCATGAAGTGTTTATTCCTGGAGAGTTATCATAGGAAGTAGTGTGTGCATGCCTGGAGCACCAGAAAATGGAATTAAGGGGAAAGGGCCCTTTTGCTTCTCAGAGCATAAGGAAATCTTGACAGTAGTCTGTACCTTTCTTAGCAGGATTTAGAAGAGAAAAGGCAGGCTAAGCTATATAAATGCTGGTTTTGGATTTTGAGCTACTCCACTTGAATGTCTCCACTTCTCTGACACTGCAGCTTGCCCTTAGCCCACTCTAAAATGAAGTCACTTTTCTCACATGATGACAGATACTTGAAATGTGATACTTTAAGATCTAAGCATGGCTAATGGTACTTAGCATCTCATTAGTGCTGCTTCATCAGGTCTAAACTGTTTGCAAGGTGTCTGGACCAGGGTTTTCTCTGGAGCTCCACCCAAAGATAACATGTGTTTGCATGGGTTCTTGATTTTCATTTGACTTTACATGGAGGATTTTAGGACTCATTTGCATTTGGAGACAGTTGTAATTCTCAGTTGTTCAGCAAGGTGGATTACCTTGACCCTTACCTTGCTCCTTGGTTCTTCTGTTTCTTTGCTGTAGAAGGCCAGGCCTGGTAAAAGTTAGTCAACACAGCACAGCTGCATTTAGACATGATATCACCAGTAAGCATAGTGCTAGGAGCAGCTCTTTGTGACTCATAAAAGTAAAATGCATACAAGGTTTGATTCAAAGGAATCGACTCACAGACGGACTGTCAGCCAAAGCACCTTTATTACGCTAGCGGGGAGAGCATAGGGTCTGCACCCTACAAAATGCACCTCCGCTGGGATAAAATTTCAGTGAGCTTATATAGCAGTTTTATCAACCATCTCATACATTCTGTGGTTAACCCCTGATAAGCAAGCAGCCTTGTTTTTAGCATTTTATTGTATGGTTTCCTAGATAGCGAGGCACACGTTTAAAGGCAACCGTCTTGGTACATATCATACCCCTGCAGAGGGGTAGGTCCCAGTTTGTAGTTAATCAAACTAAAACATTTCACAAAAGCTCACAGTTATTGCTGATTCATGCTTATGCTAAGAACGGCCTAGTTTTGTCAAGCAAACCTTTAAGCCTTTCTTAGCTCTATGTCTTAATTCAGGTTGTGTGCTTCTATTCCTAGTCCCCTGGTCTCCTCTGCAGAAATAGGGTGTGTATAAGAAATCTTTATAGCCACAACATCTCTGGTGTTGCACTCAGGAAGCAGTCTTAAGGCACACAGAAATGAATATGCAGTATTCAAAAAAAATAAGCATTTTCCCATTTGTACTGTGGAGAGTACCTGGTGTGTTGTGGAAATTTGGTACCCCCAGAACCGAGAGGGAATGCACTTTCATGGGATGCAGGCTGGCTCTGGCTCTAGAAACTGTGGTATTCATCTTAATACAAGAAGTCCATTAAAATGCAGCATGGTTTGACATTTGTTTAGATTTTCCTAACTCTTAATACTCCTTCTACAGAGAACTGGGTGGAGGGTTCCCCTGTCTCTTGCTAGTAGTCAGGTGAAGGCGAGCTGTCTCTAGCTGGACTGCTCAGTTAGCACTTGCAAGATTATTGTTTCTTAATTAAGCCTATGTGTGTAGATGAAATAGAAAATGCACCCAAAAAAAGCACTTTCTG
>VYZX01014631.1:144179-211671 GCA_013401335.1 Brachypteracias leptosomus
GCCCCGCTCTGCCGCCTGCGCCGGGGGATGGGGCGGGTCGGGCTTGGGGGCGGCGGGCCTGGGCGCCGCGGGGTGCCTGGCCCCGCCTCGCCTGTGCCCTGGACGGCTGCAGGATGTTCTGCCTGAAAGGTGAGGGAACAGCGCTGGTGCCGCCGCTTCTTTCCGTCCGGCGGAGGAGGGGTTTTAGAATCGAAGTGTGATCCTTAAGAAAAAAAAAAGGCGTATTGAGCGCGTTGATGAGAGAGCGCGTGAATTTGCTGTTCCCTTTGTTGCTGCGAGCAGGGAGCGGGGCGGCGGCGCTGCGGGAGGGGCCCGGCAGCGGCGGAGAAAAGGCCGGGCTGGCTCCGTGCTGCTTGGCACGCCCGGCGGAGCCCGCATCGCTGGGGTACTGGGGTGTCATTACTGGTGGCACTGCACCCGAAGTTTGCTTGTTTGTCTTTAACAGGTTTCGCCCCTTTTGGGTGAAACGTCACGGTGTGCCCGGGGAAGGGCGGAGAATGAATTGATGGTGCTGCGGTGTTGCAGCCGCTTGATAGAAACTCCGGCTGCTCTGCTGGGTGATGCTTCCTCTCGTTCAGAGGCGGTGCGGAGCCGTCGGGATGATAAGGGGGTTTTATGTCCAAAGATATTTTTATTTTATTTTTTTGTTCGGTCTTCCTAAGAACGTGGTTCTGAAAATGACGGTTAGAAAAAGCTTATTACTTTTGTTTAACATCCATATTCCTGTTTGTATTAACATAGTATTAAGGTCTGCTCTTCTTTTCTCACTGAAGTACGGTTGTTGAAAGCTAACACCAGAGATGTGTTGTAAGAAAGATACTTTGCCTAGAAAAGAAGAGCAGTTAAGTTATATACTTGAGTACATACTTGAGAGTATCAGTGCTTCCTCAGAATATTTTGTACATCTCTCTGCATTGCTTCAAAACGTCAACTGCTTTTACTCTACTAATGACTTTTATTTCTGCAAAGTCTCCACTAAGATTCTTGGTACAGTTGCCAACCATAAACTGAAAAAGACAGGAAAAGAGTTCCCTTCTTGCAAGTTTCAGAGTAGTAAATCAGTGTTTCTAGATAAAACCTTAATGAATTGCACAACACAATTTGCTATGTTGTGATTTATCACAAGTGAAGCTGTTGCAGTGCACAAAAAGTCAAAACACCTGCAGTCTTTACAGATTTTAACTGCACAAGAGGTTTTCAATTCACAACAGTTCAACAGATCACTGGAATTTGGAAACTTTTTTTTATTAAAGCATTAGCTTTAGAGTCACGGGATGGAAGTTATGTTTAAGTAAATAGTATAGTAAAAATAGTATAGTAAAAAGTTTTCAAGCGAGGCGGGTAGCCAGGCAGCAAAGAAGACTGAGACTTCTGTAGTCTGAGAGCACCTGATTGAAAATGAAGCAAGGAGTAAAGTTTTCAGAGATGTAGTATGTGCAGCAAATGAGTTTGTACAGAGCAGAATATTTTTTTTTTATGTAGTCTAGCATAATAAAATTGAATTACACTTGCTTTTTAATGAATCTTAAGTTGAATGTATGGAGAAGTGTTTTCAAAATTTTCAGGTTTTATTTCTGAATAAGAAAAGTTGCTAGTTACAGTAATAAAAACACATCCTAGGGCTATGTTTCAATCTAGCTGTGCATAGATTTATTGTATAGCAGTTGACATATTTTATTTTTTTCCTGTTTGCACGCACTTAACATACTGCTTTCTCTGAGTCACTGCGCTTTGCACTATTAGTTTGTGGTAGACTTCTCCCTACCTTGAGGAGCAACAGTTATTGTGTATTACATTATTATGCATTGGAAATCATGATTCTGAAGTAATCACCTGAGGCGTTATCACTGATTTATTTTTTTTAAGCTTAACAAGCGAAGGAGAGGAGCTGTTACACACTAGTCCTTTTACTGACTTGATGGCAGCCTATGTAGGGAGGAGAGTTGGTTTGTCTTTGAAAGCACAGCACGGGTGCCTTTCAGGTGCTGGCCTGTTTGGGCTGTGAGGGCTCAGGAAGAAGAGGTGCAGTTGTTTGGATGCCGCCCTGGCCACCATCTCCCACGATGCTTTCTTAGTTTGATGTAGTGAGCAGTCTCAATCACACAAACTGGTTTCTCCACTTTCCCCAGGTTTGGCTAGGGACTAAGTCGGTGTTTTGGGTGGGTGTGGATGTGCCCAGTGTGTGTCAAATCGGTGATGAAATCTGTGCTCTAAAACTCCGTGATCTCTAGGGGCCTGTTGCCTCTATTTTTTTCTTTTTTTCAGATTGCTGTCTCTGTCTGTTGTGTGATAATCCATATCACCAGCATGGAGGCTCTTGTCCCATGTCCTTCCCAGCTGCCCCATAAGACAGCTGGGGAAAAGAGCTGGTGGGTGCTGGGTGCTTCTGCTTGTGCATGGCAAGTGCCCAAGGGTCTCTTGCTTGCAGACTGACCCGAGCTCTTCAGCCCCAGGGTGCTGGGTGGCCCTTGCATCACACCGGCCTGCAGGCAGTGCTTGGTTCTTTGGTGTGGCCCTTGAGATGACCTCTGTCGTGTGAAGCACGAGTTGTATTGGTGTTCAGTTGAAATTGGGCATCTGCAGCAGAGGCAATGCTGCGTGCTTGTTATTGATCTTTTGGACTGAAGAGGTACAAATGGGAGATTTAAATAATTTTTTTTCTGAAAGAATGGCCTTTCCTAGAAGGGTCATGAAGCCAGTTCATTGGCATGTGCTGAAAAATGAGCTCATATTTCTGTAATATTTGCCTAGAGTTTCTCTTTTTTTCATATCTTTTGTAGGAGGATAGTGCCAAGAAACACTTTAAAGCAGGCATGTGCACTTACTGCTTGCCTGCACTTGGGAAGCATTTTTCCATCCTTGCTTGTCTTACAGCTGTGGATTTGAGAGGGAAGTCTTTTATACTAATAATAGCAAGAAGTTATGATAGAAGCTATCCATGAAGAATCCCAGGCATGCGCTGCTTGCTCCCTGGAGAAGGGTTCCATGCTAGAAATGCAGATATTTTTTATTTATTTTTTTGTAAAAGATCACAGGGCTGCTCACCAGTTGTCTTGTGTGTTCTGTGCGCGTAAGGACATTCCTTGGATTCCTTTCTTCACAAAGTTCTCATAAAATATCCAATGTTTGAAATCAGAAACAGATTTTCTCTGATGTCTTTAAAGAGATGTATTTTCCAAGTTAAACTAGGCAAGCAAAAATTTGTTCAAGTTGCTTTTTTTCCTTTTTTCTTCTTTCTGTTCAGAGTTTTACTTTTTGTGTGCATAGCAGCTGGCTGAAATGAGGGAGGAGACTTATAGTAATCTAAATGAAGGAATCTGCCAAAGTGAAGATTCCTCACAGGATTTAATGAATTTAGTTTAAGCCTGAGATCATGTGGATTTGTTTCTCTGACTTAATTTCAATTTTTTTTTATTTCTGATTGTGTGTAATCACAATGGGACCTGTGAGTCAGACCCATTCTATTCATAGTTGGTTTCCATATTGTGTGCATTATTTTAATAGGATAAGTAACTTTGAGGACATTTCTTATCTGCAATTCTTAAAAATATAAAAGCAGTTTGAACAAATGCAGAATTAGTATGAACAAATGAGAATTAAGTATCAAGTGTATGAGTTAAAAAATCTACTTCTGAAAGAAGAGCTCTGCTATTTTTCTTCATTTCTCCTGTATCTTATGGAGTTACTCTTTCTGCTGTGCTTTTTCCAGTCTCTCTTGCCACCAGTTTTCCTATCCCCACTCAAATGAATGTCTGCCTGGTTCATCTTGGACTGAGATTGCAGCTAGGATCTGCCACTCGGTCTCTCCATAGGCTGAGTGGAAGTGTTCACATTTACACCTGTGTGAATCCCTGACGTGCCAGGAGAGCCACAAAGAGCTCTGTCAAACATGTTGTATTCATGTGCTATGGAAAAAAAAATCAGTTTTTACTTAATTACTAAAGAGATTTTTAGTGTTTAAGACTGCTTAAAGTTTGAAGGTTTTGTTGGTTAAATTATCACTTTATTATCTCACACTGAAGGCCCTGGAGGTGTTCAAAAAACGAGTAGATGTGGCACTTTAGGACATGGTCTAGTGGTCAGGGAGATGTTGGGATGCAGGTTGGACTTGATGATCCTAGAGGTCTTTTTCAACTTAGATGATTCTATGTGGTGAAGGGTATGTCCATGGATGAGCATGGTGACAGCTTCTGGCACAGAACCAGCCTCCCTCTGTCAGGCAGCAGTGAATGGGAATTGCTTCCAACCGTGCTTGGAGGTACAGAATGAAACTGGGCATAAAGAAAGGAAGATTATAGGGCTGGATAATAACATTCTCACTGAAGTTAGCCAGATGCTCAGAAATGCTGAAGATCCCCATGGACTTCATTTTTTCTCTTAAGTATCATTCAACTGCTCCACCTTTGACTAGGGTTCTCTTGTGTAGTGTTGTACTTAAGCACCAAGTAAAACAATGGCTTTGCTTGGATGAATTTACAATCTAAATACATTGGAAGGAGGCAGCACATATAAAAATGAAGTGAATTTCCAAAGGCAGCAGAGTACCTGGGTGGCTGAGCTGCGGCCATGCCCGCACTGCTTACCCTGCTTGTTTCTTGTCTCTGTTTGCAGCGGAGAGGGCAAATGGAAACCTCAGAGAGAATGTCTGCTGTGATGACCCATCAGGGAAGAGTGGTATACCCCAGCTCTTGTTGCTGTGATTCAGAGATTGCCTGTAAATATATATGTTCATGGCATTGTGTAAGCATGTTGTTCCACTCCTTGGAGCTGTTTCATTTGACTGCCTCTGAGGAGACCACCAAATGGCATGGGCACAGAACCTGCAGAATGAATGCCTATTGTTCTCTGTGGGCTTGCTTTGCCTTTTTTGGTCATAGAACAGGGTGTGGGTGCCTATTTTTTCCGTTAAATTTTTAAGGCCGGTGGCAGTGGATGTAGCAGAGTGAACGTAATCAGCATTAGATAAAAATCTCTCCTGCAGGTGCCCCAGCCTTTCCCAGGGCACACGGGGCTTTCACCCTAAAGTGGTATGGTGAAAAGGCAAATCATATAGATTCAACTGTGAAATCATTGAACCTCTCCTTCATAAGTCTTTAGCTGATGACTGGAAATGTGGCGGTCAGGATAGAGTTCCATATGTGCCAAGCTTTCAGTACTTGAGATTGTTTTCAGCTTGTGCTTTTCAAACAGTGCAGTATAAATACACACAGACAAAAAAACTTGATGCTTGTAGTCCTTTAGTTTACTCAGGTGGTGTTTGGTCTTTAAGACTCTATGGACATTGATTCATCTAGTGTCACAACTGTATAATTAACACACAGTTTTTCCTTAGACTCTATTTTTACTTTCACGTGAGCATTTAATGCACACTCTGCCTTTCTGCTCCACGTCTAGTTCTTCATTGCAGGCTGCAACAATTTGCACAATTCACACAGCACTGCAATCCCAAAGAGGGCCTGTTGGTAAATAAATCATAGGTAGAGAGATCATCTGCTGTTTTCCTTGACCTGCTAATGTTTGCTTTTAAACAATGCCTATTAACCCCCTCCATGGTCTAGAGGGCTGTGAGTACAATGCAGATGGTGATTGCTGTGCAAAGCAGTAGTAGAGGGCAGTGAATTTCTGCCAAATTGCAGCAAGAAGCCAACACTTAATTTTAAACAGTGAAAGCGTGCAGGCTAGAGAATATTAAAACAGATGTAAAAAGTAGCATGCACAGCTGATTTGATTCACAAGCATTGAAAGAATTTCATGTTGAAGTGGTTTTTGAAACGGTGCACATACTTGCAACCTATAAATATCTTCATACATTTTTTCATCGGTTTAAGCATAGTAATGATTTCACATTGTTTAAGTATTGCATTACCAGATTTGTACTGTCTATGCTTGTCACTCTTCTACATTGTTTTTTTTGTCCCTCCAACAGCATTTGTGCAGAAGTCTGCTGTTACTTCTGGGGAAATGCCATAAACCTTTGTCAGATGGGAGACCTGTTCCCTCTGAAGGCACATTGCCTGATATTAAGAGATGGAAATTTTATTAATTCTTTTATTCAGAGTCCTGTCACAGCTGTGATCTTGCCTGTGGTTAATGGCCAGCAAAACAGTCTATAATTACCTCAGGCATCTGTTTTTTAATACTTTACTAGTGTTGCCTGACTTCCAGTCCTCTAGAGCATCCCACTTTTTTCTAGCTATATTTTAAAAAAATTCAGAAAATATTTTTGGCATTTGAAGCTCTTGTGTAACTTATTTGGACCTTCAGACTTTAACGTATTTTAAACTTAATTGCTGGTCATATGCAGAGGGATTACAAAAGTATGGTTTATTTAGTCTAGCTAGTAGCTTTGGAGGTAAATACCACAAGGAGGGAGGAAACCTGTTGAAGTTCAGGGAGAGTATTGGCACAAGATGAATGGTTATGAGTGTGTTCTTAATTAATTGAAGTCAGACATTAAAAGGTCTCAAACTGTCTGAGGAGGGAAGTTGTGGAACAGACTTCCAAACAGGATAATGAGGACAAAGAAGTGTTTTTAAGATGGTACTTGATAAGTTTGGGGAGAGTTTAAGTCAGAATTTCTGTAGCTGGTAAGAGAAGTTTGTGACAGAGGGTCATTGGGGCTATGTGGGGGCTTGAGGACAGGACTACATTTGTCTTCTGTGTATGTTTTAAGTTCTTCTGTTGATCCTCCTGTGAAGACCAGGAAGAATGATCCCTTTAAATATGTAATTGCAGCTTCTGAAGTTCCTCTTTATTCTGTTCTGATTCACTGGAGACTGGCCACAGGGAAAGGCAGGATGAGGAGCAGGGTGTGTTGCAGGTTCTGGTGGCATCAAACTGGCTTGAAGGTGTGCCCTGATCACCCCATCCTTCCCTTTAAACTGAGCAACGGGTACTGCTGAGGCAGAAGTCTCTCTGAAAGCTCAGCTTGGTCAGGACTGCCGGGCCTTTCCTGTCCTCTTCTAGTGCTGGGTGTGCTGCACTCTCCTTAGAAGTTTTATCTTACAGATTTCCTGCTCTCACAGGGGCTTCAGACCTCACTGACACCCTTCAGTTTTCTCTTGCTCTTTTCCTATTGTGCACTGTAGTTACATATGTAGTGAAATACTGACATGTCTCACTGTAGGCTGCTTGTTATAATGTCTTTCTTGGCCTAATCCAGAGACTTGTTGGAAATCTGCTATTTGCAGCACAGTATCCTGGCCCCTTTCTGATTTTTAGTCCATCCCCATTTAATTTAAACCTATCAATAGTTGCTGAAATAGAAACATGAAATGTAGAGAAAATTCCCATTTTATAGTGAAGACAAGGAGTAATGCTTGTTGTGCTGAAGCAAAGGCACCTTCAGCAACAGCAGATCTTGCTTTTTAGGAGAGGAACGTGCTTTCTGTTTACAGCTCAGTCACAAAGCCTTGCATTATTTTGTGCACCTTTTAGCCTTAAGAGAATTGCTGCATCTTTAATATGCTTAAGTGGGATAAAGAAGCAAGATGCTTAAGTAATGAGGAAAACCCAGGTTTTCCCCCCCTTCATTATTAAGGTCAACCAGTTGGATGCAGGGAGGTTTGCGTGAAATAAATAGGAGAAAAGCTTTCCACCATCTGAATGTACAAATACACCCTTCTTTAGTCAGTCAGGTTTGCCTTTGTTCTCCCAGTTTCATACCTGAGGTGAATTCAAGGTCACAGTGAGGTTCTTGTAGTTGCTGGCAACCAGGACCCATTATTTGTGCAGCACCTGGTGGATAGGTGCCCTTCCCTAGGAAACCATGCCAAAACCCAGCAGATTTTCTTGAGGAAGAAGGATGCAAGGTTGACTGTTAACCTTCTCTCTTTAAAGACAGAATACTGGAATAAAGGTAGCTGACAAATGAGGAGAAGGAATATGAGCTTAGTACCTTCATCACAATTTAAAAAATGAAATACATTCCTTCTCCTGCCTGTTATACAGCTGTGTTTTAAGAAATTTATGAGTAGCAAGGTCACTTATGTTCATCTTTCCTTTTTGGAAAAGTGAATTGGAACAGATAAAATCTGTCAAGTTGTCTCTGTTTGTTTGTTACCTTCTAAAGATTTCTGAACGACACTCCCATGTCTTGGTGTTAGGCCTTACTCGGCTGTCTTCCACACTGCAGCTGTGGTGAGACCTGGGATGGCAGGTCATTGTGTCTGTGTGTGTTGTCCTCAACACAAGAGGAACATGAGCATGTTAGAATGAGTCCAGAGGGGAGGGCCATGAAGATCATCAGAGGTCTGGAATATCTCTCCTATGAAGACAGGCTGAGAGAGTTGGGATTGTTGAGCCTGGAGAAGAGAAGGCTTTGGGGAGATCTTACTGCAGACTTCCATTATGTGAAGGGGGCCTACAAAAAAGCTGTGGAAGGACTTTTTACAAGGACTTGTAATGATAGGGTGAGGGGTAACAGCTTTAAACTGGAGAAGGAGAGATTTAGATTAGATGTAAGGAAGAAGTTCTTCACTAAGGATGATGAGACACTGGAACAGGTTGCCCAGGGAAGTTGTAGGTGTTCCATCACTGGATGTGTTCAAGGCCAGGTTGGCTGGGGCTTTGAGCAACCAGGTCTAGTGGGAGGTGTCCCTGACCAGGGCAGGGAGGTTGGAACTAGATGATCTTTAGGGTCGCTTCCAACCCAAACCATTCTATGATTCTATGATGGTTATGAGTCAGTGTTGCTCTGGAGCTGAGTGGCTGGTGAGGGCATTGCTCGTGCCTAGTTGTCTGTCCAGGGGATTGCTGTGCTGAGAAACGTCCCACCCTGTTGAGTCAAAGAGCTTGTGGCTTCACCCTGAAGATCTTGAAGGGTTTCTTGTATAGTTCTCCTGTGCAGTGGTTGCTCTGATTACTCATTGCTTCTCATTATAAAGGATTGTTTTCAAATCAGTTAGAAATAATTCTGCTTCTCTGCTAAAATTTTGAAACTGGTTTCTGAATTATCATAATAATTTGTGTGGCTTTGCTGTTTTTTTTGTTTTTTTTTAAAGTGTAGTGCAAAATACATGTAAAGGCGGAGTGACTTTAATAACAAAGTTTATAATTATTTGTTCAGCTTCAAATTTGTCTTGATCCAGTAGCCTAAATACGGAATTTCAGAATATATAATTCTGAAATTAACAGAAACATAGATTTGAAGAATTACAAAAGTTTTCTTTGACCTATTTTATGGCTTTGATATAGATTGTGTCATAATCAAGGCATTTTGCATTGATCAGTCAGGGTTGTTGCAGAGAAGATCCTTCTCTGACATAATGTTGATGTGTATGGAGGGTAATCAGAAAGGAGACTTATTTTGAAGAGTATTGCTTGGAAATTCATAATTAATTTTTCTTTTTTGCTAGTGAACTGATTGCAAATAAAACCCACAGACAACTGAATCTATTAATTTGTATGGTTGCAAATGCAGGTGTGTATACAGATGGCTGCTTTTGTCAATTCATTTTGTGAAGTTTACCCATTTGACTTGTATGTTTTATCTGGAGCAGCAACTCCAGACACCAAAAAAGAAGAGCACCAGTAGGCTGCCTGGCAGTTATAGCACCTGTGTTTAATCGTTTTGTTAGATAATCAGATAATGTAGGAACAGTTGATTTTAGTAAATTCATATTCAACATGAAAAAGCAGGCCAAAAAGTTTGTTGTTAGAGATACCAAAGTGACAAGTCAATATGAATTTTCTGTAAAAAGCGAGACTATATAATTGATATAAAAAGTTTGCACAACATATGGGTATGTTATTGATCCAACACTCAAGAAGAACATTCTTCCTAGGCTGTGACTTTGTTTTGGATTGAAACACTGCAACTTTATACTGCTCCTCATTACCTTAATCTTTTCCGTGGCAATGGGTGCATATTTGTGTCATTACTCTTTCCAGTGGAATTTGATGCATTCCTCTGCCATGATTTGTAAATCCAAGAGTTTACCTACTTTTTTTTTAAAAAGCCTTTATATGACCTGTTGGTAAGTAGGTGGACTGTATTTAATGATAATTCCTCAGAAGCTAGTGCCAACTGGCTTATCTTGCATAAATATAATTTTCAAGTAAATGTGACACTTCAGATCAAAAATTTTGTACTGGTCCATTCCAGTTTAGTGTGATGATGTTTGCTATAAAGTATTGTTTCGGATCTTTTAATGTACTTTTCTTTGCTGAGGTATAATCTTTCCTTAGACTGTTGACAGAAGTGTGTGACAAGGTTACTTTTTTCATTGGTTGTGTATTTAAAAATAATAAAACTACCTCACCCTAAGCACACAGCAATGATTGTGAGAAACTATGTATACACCGGCAAGTAGCATGACAAAAGAGGGGGGGATTTGTGGTGTGGAGTAGTTGCGAGGTCCTTGCGCCTGTGGTGCAAACCAGTGGCATGGGATGTGGAGGTGGTCAGGGTTGTGCCAAAAGGAGCATCCCCAAGTTGAACTAATGTATGTCTGAAATGTGTGCCAGTACGCAGGAAGACCCTTTCAGGCTGCAAAGTGAAAAACACAATGTGGTGGGTTTACCTTGGCTGGGTGCCCGGTGCCCACCCCTAGTCCCTCTATCCCCCCCCCCCCCCAAACCTCCGTCAGCAAGGCAAGCGGGGAGAGAGTAAGATGGAAAAGGAAAACCCGTGGGTTATGATAAGAAGCAGTTTTAATAAACAGCAGAGAAAGCAAGACCCCGCATGCATGAAGCAAAAGCAGCAAAGCCGTTACTCTCTACTTCCCATCCGCAGGCGGTGTCGGTCCCGAGAAGCAGGGCTCCAGAAAGTGGAGCGGTTGCTCGGAGGACAAATGTCTTCCTCCTGAATCCCCCCGTCCTCCTTCCTTTATAGTTGAGCTGACGTCATATGGTATGGAATATCCTATTGGTCAGCTCGGGTTGGCTGTCCGGGTTGTATCCCCTCCCAGGGCTTGCCCCCCCTGTACCTTTGGTGCTGTGTGAGCACTGAGTCATAACAAGGGTGTGTGTTATCAACACCCTCTGGGTCCCAGTACTGCAGCATGAAGGCTGTATGGGGAAAATCAGCTCAGACAGACCCACTACACACGACCATTGAATTTCTTATCTTTATGACAGTTAGGTTTGTCATTCTTACTCCTTTGTTGATGTTTTAATGTTGCATTATATTGTAATGTGTTTGTGTCAATGTATTAGCTGCTGCTTCACGGTCTGAAAAACAGCAAATACCTCTGCCCATCAGCAGCTGACTGATGCTCTTCAATGTTGAATGTTGTGCCCTACAGAGTGGAAAGTCTTGACCTTGTGGGAGTGGATATTACTTCATGGTTTCTGTTGAAAATAGGTGAGCAACAGACCAACTCATCTTCTGATATCTCAAGGTTTCTGTTTACTATACACTGAATCAGTGCTCTGTTAGTAAAACTGAGTTTCACTTTGTTTCTTTCCACCATGGAGATTAAAAGCAGTTCTTTATATGACACTCACTGAAGCACTCTGACCATGTAAAACTAAAGTGCTTTTAGAAGTACCCACTAAAGATAACGAACTCTCTCGATACAGATTTGAATTCTTTTAATGATTTTTGTTGTTTTAATCTTGAAAGCCCTTCTGGCTCTCCCTAACACACCTGGCCAAAGCAGGCCTTCCCAGGAATGTGCATGTCCAGGAGGTGGCACTGTGTTTTTGACAGTGATGGTGGCATACGTGAACAGAAGACAGCCTCAGCAAAAGCATCTCCTCCAGGAGGAGGAGGGCTAGGATGCTGTAGCCTCGTGAATGAAGGCTGCTTTTTAACGCTGGCTTTGTCAAGTAGTGTAAGTTGCTTTGGTTTTTGTATTGAAAATCCCACTGCATGTGGACTCTTCCAGTGAGCATCTTGGGTGGCAGGGAGGTTGCTGATGCTCTGTATCGGAAAGGTGCTTCCCTCTTTGGGTTTTTAAATCCATTAAAGGAATTGTGAGAGAAAATAGGAGTGGGGAGATGACTTCTTTCTCTTCATGTTACCATGGTAATGCATTTAATAAGCAGACCTGAAATGGGTAACCCTACCTAACACTGTCTGAATTGCTATTTAATGTGAATTGTAAAATAAGCTGGTAGAGATGTGACTCCTTTGCTCACAGAGTACGTGAGTGTACCAGCATTACCAGTGCTGCCATCCATTGTGGCTCCAGACTGGAAGTCACCTTCTCCCCTGGCTTTTGGCAGCATCATCTTTTGTTCCGTGTTTTCAGAAGGATCAGGAGATGCATGGGACCCAACCCCTGAAGTAAGGCAGCAAGAATAGCTTCTGTTTCAACCACCAGCAGCAATATCTAATTGCCTTTGTCTTGCTGACAGCTCTGTCTTCTTTCCTAAATGTGCATCACCCTCTTCCTGAAGATGGCCTGGTTCACAGAATGCACCAACCAAAATACTTTGGTTTTGTATGGCAACAAGAGCTAAAATGAAAAGACATAAAAAGGCTTTTCTGACTTACCTGCTGCTTATATAGATGGCTTTATTTGCTTTCTCATTTAAATATTGCAAAACAATGAGCAAGAGTTAATATCAAACATATGACATTGCTTGTTGCTATTAAGAAGGCTTCCTAATTGAAAGTGAAGATGACTAATTAGAACACAGAAGTGTATTTTTAAGCGCCCAGAGACTGCCCATAATGTTTTTCTTCTCATGTCTTACCGATGTGCTGTATATGAAAATACTTATTGGATTAGAAATAATGACAGAGGGCTATTACATAACAGCAAAGGAAAAATTAAATTAAGGTATGTGCAGAGGTGATGTGGTGTGGAGATACTGGGAGGTTTTTCCAGACAGTAAGAAGAGACTCTCCCCCACTGTCAGCACAAGAGTTTTGTATATGAAGAGAAAGAAAAAGGTGGAAACAAAGATGCCAAAAGTATGTGCAGCAATCTTTACATTGCTTTAAAGGGAAGGGTGTTAATTCTGAGCTTACAATGAATATGAAACCAGAGGAGCTATTTTGCTAGGAGGACTGTAGTTGCTGGAAAGTGTCAGAGAGCAAGAAACTTATGTCAGGAGGGTTTGTAAAAATTTTTAATTTTTTTTTTTTTTTTGCTTTCCACCAAGGCATTGATTCCTCACAATCCTTTTAGTTTGTTTTTATTTTCATTTTTGGTTTTATTATTGTTTTCTGTTGGGTTTTATATGTGTCTGCTGCATCAAATAGTTTTCAAATTTGGTGTCCCTGCAGAGGGCTGAGGTTTGCCAAAGGATGATGCTTTGAATCTAGGACTGGCTACTTGGGTACAGAATTAAAACAGCCAAATGCCCCAGCATTCAGGGGTTTGCATCCAGTTTGTTAGGCACACAATTGAAGCAACTCCTGCTGTAGATTTTTACAAAGCATACTTGATTGGAATGCTTTTAGCTGTCATGCCAGTCAAGCTCTTTAAGCCACAGGTGCCTTATTATTTATGTCCTTTTTAAAAAAAAGTTAAAAGCTTGGTAGATGCTATGTGGTTGCAAGCATATGATAAAAATACATCTGTAAGAGTAACAGTGGATAGAGCTAATGCTGGAGAATGTGAAGATGGCCACATGGAGAGAGCTTTTTGGAGCATCATGAAGCTTTGTATGCATCCTGGCAGCAGAGCCTGCCTGCCTCCCCAGATCCCTTTCATCTCCCCTGCACCCTGATGTCTGTCAGTATTGTGTGAGCTCCTCAAACGTTGAGCTTGCTTTAAACATTGTAAAGCTGATACCTCCTGCTCGCTTCCTGTTTAAGAGATTCATATTCAGTTAAAAAGCGAGTTACAATACCTCGAGGGTTGGGTTTTTTTCCCCTTCATTTTGGAATTCTTTAGCTTTTGTCTGCTGTCTGTGTGTTTAAGGAACATGAGTTCAGACTTCAGGCACGCTGAATTAATGCACAGGAAAGAGAAAAGGTACACACACGGGCCAGAAGATCAGGACATCCCTTGTCTGATCTGACCATTGCCAACTCCTGGGGATGCTGGGGTGCTGCACCATGATGGGCATGTTCTTGCTGTGTCACAAGTTGCCCATCTGGAAAGGGAGGGTACTTTCTCTTCAAGAGTGTTATTTTAAGGCATAGTCAATGCTATATGGCTCCAATGAAATACGTTCAATATGTAACTAATTCTTTTTTCTTGTTTATTTTAAAAATAACTGTTGAAATACAATTTAAAACCTCCAGCTGATCATCCAAAAAGCCCAGAATACATCAGCCCGTCACTGCTAAAAATAGAATTGCTGTCTAATTAGAACAAAGTTTATCCCTGTGGATTTCTACAAGCTCTCTTTAATTTCCAATGTGGCTGTTGGGCTTGCATCAGAAATTACTTCATTTGATGGTTTTGTTATGCATGAGGTTCATAAAAGTGGCATTATTTCACTACAATGTGCACATTACCATTTTCCTTCTATCCAGAGGGTCTACAAATTGTACATAAAGACTGATGATACAATTTCTTACGTAGCGTATTCATGAAGATTATCTTAATACAAGAATAGAACTGACATGACGTACTTTGTGATTCCAAATCCCCTGAGTTCCCATTAGGTATATCCTACATACTTTTAAAACTCCTGTGTGTCATCAATATCATTGCTGTTCTCAGAGCTCAGGAGCATATATGCTGGTTTAATAAAGGGGCTAATGTTTTCTTTGGTTGGTGTTTTTCAATTTTGTTACTTACAACCCCTGAGTTAGTCACAGTTTTGGGAGTCTGTCAAAGTCGTAGCAATCTTTTTTCTTGAGACCAAATGTTGTTTCCAGTCTAATGTAATCAATTTTTTCCCTAATTATTCAAGCTCTCGCTAATAGAGCCTGACTGTAAAGAGGTGGTTTAGCAAAAATGAAATATGCTGATAAAGATGAATATGCATGTTTAACAGTCTGCTCAGAACATTCATACTTGCATTGCTAATAGTTCAGTTTTTTAAAGGCGTGAAAAAGGAAATAAGAAGGAAATAAAATGTTATTTTAGGGAAATCTTTATATAAATGGTAGCTTGAGACTGAGAAAAATGAACAGCTTCTGTGTTTTTTAAAAATAAGATGGCACTCTAGCTTCAGTAGAATAAGTGAAGTTTAATCAGAAGTTTTGTGGTGAAATCTTGACTTTATCAAACCTAGATTGTTTCATACAGACACAGTATAAAATAATAATTCCTTTTTATAGGATCTTTGTGACAAGACTAAAAACAGAAGAGGTAACTTACACAATGTCTTTCTCACATGAGATGGTGCGTCCTTTCCTAACTCTATATGGTTTTGCATTTGCTCGTAGCTGAGACCGTAACCACCACCAAATTTCAGTATCATATATGTTACCCAGGTCTTCCAGTCTTCAGGGAAGAATGGATTTATTCCTTGAGTAAAAAATTTGTGGAGACATTAATGCTTGCCATATGGTAAATATACTTGTTAAACTGGATTTCAGCCTTGATCCCATTATTCTGCATCAGCCTTACTTCGTGAGTACACATTGGAAACGTGGCTAATTGAGTATGTCTGTAGTCTAGAGGAGCGCATGGTAAATGTCATGGGGACTCTAGGCCAATATGTTATCCTGTGTCATCTTGTTAAGTGTTTGGGAACATCTGAGTCTGCTGAACACTGCATTTTGTCTGTCCCTTGTTGTCTTGCACCTGTGTTTGCACTGCATGTTACCTAATAATACTGGTTTGGTGTGCAGATCTACACTTAACATTTATGTCAAGTAAGGTGATTGTATGGAGTTACAAAGACTGTGTGCAAACATCAGCTGATATCCTTTTGAAATATTTGTTAACATGATAATTGGTCATTAAAATAAAAAGCATAACAGAAATTCAACTATATTCTTGTCTAACAAAAGATAACATTCCTGCCTACAGGAGAAATACATACAAGCCTCAGTGCGCTCTTTTATCAATAGCCCATTGATGCTCCAAAGTTCTGTGCATCACATCTATATGTGACTCTTCCTGAGACCCTGATGATCGCAGGGAATTGAAAGGGTGAGACAGCAGGCACACTGGCTAGACAAGTGAGTAACAGAGACACTGTCGCACTGTGGACCTCAACGGGGCCTCCTTATGAGTTGGTTCCCTAATAGCACTCTTGGAGCTTCATCCCACCCAGGAGGACTGTCTAGACATTCATTTATTCTGGTGGATGCAAGAATATCGTGGTTGATGAGTGAGTTGAAGTCAGCTAGTGTTAATCACAGTTTGTCTTTCTCGTAGTCTGATGAGTAAATGCACTTGGCTTTGTAAATTTGTAATTGCCTCACATGCCTGGTTGCTGGCGTTCTGTTTATGCTGGTGAGTGTCTGCTGTATGTACAGATGAGCCAGTGGTGCCAACAGCTATTGCCTGTGTTGGCACAGTTTCCCCATTCCATCCATATCTTTGCAGATAATGAAGTCACTGTCAAAAAACGGAAAATTGTGGACAGGGCTAGTTTCATCCCTATTTATTAAAGTTACCTGACATGTTTGATTATAAGACCTGTTTTCATCTATTTGCAAGTTTGCTGAGATTCAACTGTGTAAGGTGTGTATAAAACATCACCTAGTGAAAATTATTTGCTTGGATTGCTGTGCAAAGTAACAGGATGTTAAGCAAAAAACCCAAATACGAAACAGGCCATTTTCTTGCTAACTTTCTATGCTTTGCCAGTGCTGTTGAGTCAGCCTTGCAGACAGTTTATGCTGTTTGGCGCTCTTGTGTCTTGCGCATTTGAATGCTGATGCCACCCTGGTGTGGTGCCTGCAGGCAGCTGGTGTGTACCCCCTGCACCCAGGCTACAGCTGCCAACTCAGGCATCAGCAGTGCCAAGGCAGCGGGAGATACATGTGCATTGAGGAGAAAGAGATGTACATCTGATAGGATTTTTTTTTTTTTTAATTGCTAAACAGTGAGTTTTTAATTATTTTTGCTGTCCAGAAGTTTATTGTAGATATCAAACAAACAGCTGCTAAAGCCCTTTCTAAAATGCATAAATACCTGACACTGTTGTGCTCCTATGTATAGAGCAGCCACTTCCATGCATGGTATATGGGCTACACCAAAGCATTTATAAAGAACAGTTAAGGAAGCTAACTAAGAATTGATCTTTATTGTATCAACTCTTAGTTTCCTTCCTTAACTCCTCTTTATCTTTGTTGTACTTTACTTAGAGTTTTGATATCTTCCTATTTTTAAAAACAAGTATTATCCCATGTAATCTTTCAAGCAATATAAAATAAAAACCAAACTTTAAGAAGTTGCTGAAGACAGCAGTTTATGCGGGGTACATGTCTCTTCATATGCTGTTTTTCTTGCTGTCCCAATCTTGACTGTACTGTTGCAGCCAGTTCAAAAGCCCAGGAAGGGCACGCTTCCTGGATCCTGGAGAAAAACAGTATAAGGGATGTGAGATTAGGGTTGACACAATTACCAGTGTGGGAACTTACTTAATAGTGTGGTATTTGGGAGAGATGCCATGGACTAATGACTTGTGGATGAGGCTAAAGAATTGAGAATACCTCAACTCTAATCCTGGCTTTTCCACTCTGTGGGCAGGTTACTAAATCCCTTCAAGAGTATGTCTTCATCTTTAAATAGGAATAATACCTGCTCTCTAGAGGCATTGTGAGGATTTATGTATTTATGCAGTACTGGCTGCACACACACTGATAACTGCTGGTGCTTTGTAATCAGAATCAGTCCAGTTGTAGTCAAACCTGGAAGATACCTTCTTCTTTTGGTGACAATCATTATGATTCTGGCTTTGAAAGGGAGTTTTCTTACTCAAGTCTAAATACTGAAATTGTGACATTTTGCTCCTTTTTTTCTTTAATCTGTATATTTTTCCTGGTTTTCATTCTATAAGAAGGTAAATGTTCTTGTTCTTGACAGATTCCTTCCAAGTTATGGTTCTCCAGCCGTGAGTGTCAGGGCAATTACGGCACGTTAGCTTTAAATAAGCTTCTCAGATATGGCCATCTGCATACGGCTATAGTACCTGTTGTCCAGAGGGTGGTGAATAATCAGGGATAAGGCTTAAGAGAAGCAGCAGACCGGAGTGGAAGCAGGAAGGGATAAGTCTGAAATCTGTGGCAGGTGACTGGGTTTCCCAGCTCTCTGCAGCCCGTATTTTCCTGCTCATGACTGTGAGCCGGAGGCTGGTGGTAGCGCAGGGGCAGAACATCCAGCAGCTGGAGTGAACTGCTTCACCAGGTGGTTGTTTTTTTTGTTTTCCTTCTTTTTTAAGGGCTGCCAGAATCCTTTTCAAAACAGTTCCCAGCATAACCGACTAGCATAGCTTGCCTTAGTGCAGAGAAGGAGAAAATCTTTTCCTTTGCAGCCTTTTGAATGCCCCTGCTCAAGGGTTATGAGCAGGCCACTCCCTTCTGCTCCAAACTAGGCATTGGGGACAGCAGGGACATCCTTGAGAGCAGCATCTCACAATGATCGCCTATGTGCACTGCCTGCCCGCCGACCTAATGGTCGGGTGCCTCGGCAGGAGCAAGTGGCAGCCCAGCTGCGACGATGAGGAGGAGGAGGAGGAACTTATCCCTCTGTATTCCAGCAAAATGGGAAATGCTCACAACAAGCTGCCCGGGCACCTCAAGAAAAAATTACTGAGCAAAGATGACAACTCCTTCTGGCCAAGTAAGAAAGAGCAGTTCCTTTTCATTAGTTGTTTCGGTCGTTTAGCATTGTGTTGTCATTACTGAGGAAATTAATAAGTAAAACAGACTGATAAACAAGGAAAATACTCATGTTTGTCTTACGCTTTTGGAGGATGAAGGAATTGGGAACAATTTTCATAGGGAAAGAATGTATTTCCACTTCAGAAGAGCATACATAAATATTATATTTGGTGGGATGGCTAAGTTGATGCAGGATGACGCTGTCTTTGTGCATGTGATATGTCTATGTTTGAGAGGTCTTGAGCACTCACTTTCACTTCAATAATGGTCCTTTTCAGCAAAATGATTGTTTTAGATGAGTGGAGCTGTTGATGTACACTGTAATTGAAAGCTATAGAAACAATCACTGGATGAAAAGGCCAGGAAAAATAAGAAAAAGGTTTAACAGACTCAAAGATGCTTAACACAGTTGATGAGTACTTTTTTTTTTTTTTTTTTAAATCTGCTATTGAATAACCTTAGGTCGAAGGTTATTCTCCCTCTAATCGTGAGAAGAAAGAGTTCCTCAATTGTGATGACTCTTTTCTTTTTTATTCTGTGTAGTTTCAGGTTTCACTGGCAAATAAAAATGGGAAATAGAGAGAGAACAGGACACAGTGGTAATGTTCAGCTGTTTTGGTTTTAGCCTTATTGCTTGCCTTCCCTTTTTTTCTGACCACCTAAGCAAAGGCACCCAGCTGTTTGTGGAATTGTTGCTCAGAAATGTGTATTTAAGGATGATGGGGGAGAAATTTCACAAAGACAAAGAGCTTTGCCTGTGAAAGCCAGCTGGCAAGCTGGCTTGCAACAGGCCTCTTTTGGAAAAAAAAAAAAAAAAAATAAAAGGTACATGAATACATTTGCAACTGTATTGATTTTTCTTTTCCTCATTAGTCTCGTGCTGATCATCTGACAATGGGTAGTTATTATCAGCAATTGAAAAGTCACTGTCTAGCCCCACGATGCTAACACTGACTAGTGAAACCACCTGTATTTCCCTTTTCTGTATTACAGTATTCTCTATCTAGTGCTAGGCAAGCTTCGTTTGATGTCCCCTTCTGTGGAAGGAGTGTGATTTACCACATGGGTGTTTCAGGCCCTTTTCCAGGGGAAGCAATTTCTTAAAGTGCAGGGAAAGAAAAATCCAGCTTATCTACTGAATTTTTGTATTTTAGAGCACAGGGTCAGTTCTGGTTCGTTCAAAGGATAAAATGAAAATGCTTCCTTTATGTTAAATTGTATAGCCTCTGTACTGTAGGACCTGGGGAAACTCCGAAGAGGCTTGGTGCTTGGGAGCGCTCCAGGGATGCTTCCAGGGAGCAGGACAGACCCCCTGTGCCCCAGCCAGCCTGGGGGTAGATGATTTTGTCTCACTTGCAGGGTGACAGGTTAGTTCATTCCTACCAAGTCATGATGTTGGCTTTCAGAACTGGTTCTTGTAGAGCCTTGGAGGTGTTGCCCTGGCAGCTGAGCTCAGGCTATCAGGAGCAGCCACTCCATTTGAACCTGCTTCTCCTGCATGTGGAGATGGGATCGAGGAGCATAGGTAGGGCACTCAGAAATCCTGGCTCTCTTCCTGCAGCCTGCCTCCTTTTTCTATTTGTGCGATCTGTAGGGAAAGGTGTCCATCCTTTCCTTTCTAAAATGCACTTGAATTGAAATTATAACTTTTCAGAAGATGAGTAGAGACAGAGGAATAAGGAGCAGAGCAGTACTTTAATGAATAATTATGTTACTGCACTATTAGAAAGATGGTAAATACATTCTGAAGATCTTAAATCTTCTTTGCATTTAAAAAGTTTAGAAACTGAAACAGAGAGTCTTTGGTTGGTTATTTTTGCATTTAAATAGCCAAGTTACTTCAAGGCACTGTCCAGTTTCTTCTTGGATTAGAATTTAATCACCTCTGAATTGGAATTATTTAAATAGGTGTGCAAAGAAGAAGGTGGGAAACTTTTGCCTGTCTGAATGGTGTGATGTAGTTCTATATACACAGTGGGAGCGCCTGCTCTCCCTGCCCAGGTGCCTTCATTTTTTATATTTATATATAATATATATTTATATTCCCAATAAAGACAGAATTCTATTTAGTTCTATTTAATATTTTAAAAATTATGTGCATGGGTGTAATAATCAACTTGTTGACTTATATAAGCAATTGAGTTGTTTTACTTCTGATCTACTAAAGCTTTTTAATGCAATTTCTGGTCCCTAACAATAAACGTTTACCTGTTTAAGATCAAGTTCATTGTTGGTTCCTCTATGTTGAGTTTCAGTGATGTCTGGTATGACCCCAAGCATTTTGTTTGTTCTTTTTGAGTTACAAACCATTGAAGTTAAATATTTGATGTTGAATCCTTGAAAGGGTGAACAGCAAAAGCAGTTAACCTGTTTTCTGCCCTGACTTTTCCCAGGATAACTGTCTGTCCCAGTTCTGCCCCACTGGCTCCCTTTCCTCCTTACTCATTCCCAGTCCACAGGAACAAAAGAATGGCAGCGTAATTAAGCCATCAGTTAAAAGTGTTACTTGTGGGATAGGTACTATTTCTCTGAGACAGAGAGGTTGCATTGCTTTTAAACTCTGTTAATATTTATTTTAAGGAACAAGAGTGTTTAGGAGTGGAAGTGCTTTCTGGGACCAGGTCAAGTGATAACTGCAGGGCACAGCAGGAGATTGTTGGCTGAGCTTTATCTCTGTTGATAAAGGCCTCCCTTTGGGGTCCTTATCAAGAGTCATGAGAACTGTATTTTGAGAGGTTTCACAGTGCTGATGTACTCCATAGAAAATGTCCCTGGTAGCATTAGGGCTGTCTGAAAACATAATACAGTAAAATTATCAAACTTTCTCACAGGCTGGGGGAGCATCCTTGCTGAGGGGATCTCAGTGCTCTGCAGCAGTAGAACCCAGCACTCTTGCTCACCTTACAACATCTCTGCTACAAAATATTTCATAGTCAAAATATTTGTAATGTGATGCATCAGCTGTGACAATCAAGTGACCATATTAGGTTTTGGGGCTTTTTTAAGCTATAGCACTTGTTCTGATAAAAATGTTAAACTAGCAATGTGGTGCAGTGGAAGTTCCACATTACCAGCTTGGCCTCGTTTCAGCATCCGTGGTACCATTTCTCTGCTGTTCTTCACTGCCAGATTGACTGTAAATAGACAACACAGGATTTAAATCAGCTGAAGTACAGCAGTACATCCTTTACAGCCTGCCTGCCAGAAAAACAGTATTAGAGTGGTGGAGGGACTATCACCATCACATATTCACTCATGATTACAAACTCCAGCGGTGCTGAGTGTTTGGTAGCTGGTTTTCCTGCAGCAAAGTTAAGCTGAGATCCTGTGCTGACCAGGTTTGGCAGAAATGCAAAGGGCCTGGTTTGGTTTAAATGCCTGCTGAATTGGGCTCTGAGACCTTTGGCAGTGAGGGCTGCCATGGGAGGCTGTCACCTCCTCCTGTTAGAGCATGGCCTGCCTCTTGTGATTCCCATTGCTGCTTCAGTTTTCATCAAATTTGCAAAGTCTAAAGATATGGTATGCTGTTGCTAACCTAGCTAAACCATGGCATCTTCAGGCTTTTTATGACGATAAATTTTTGGTAAGGATTTTGGAGGTTTTTTTCTTTTTACAGTCATTGGGTCCCACTCACATCTGTATCAGATTACTTTTAATGTTTGTTAAACAGTAGCTTCAGTTATTGGGATTTTTTTCCTCAGTGTTTTGTTGCCTGCTAGCTCATGAAAGAATGCTTTCTTCTTTTTCATTCATTCCTCTTTTGAAGGACAACAGCTCTCTTATCTGTAAAGCCAAGACCTTTCTGTGTGATGTGTGCTTTGTGAAAAACATAGACAATTTGAAAGAATAATAACTGAATCTATTTATAAATGAATAGGATGTTCTGCTATTTGCTATGGCTTTTTTTTTTTTTCCAGGTTTCTCTTCTGATAGCAATGAGATTTAAATTTCCTAATGAGAGGATGTTATATTAAAAAAAAAAAAAAAAAAGCCAGAATCTTTGCGAATTGGGAGGATTCATCCTTTGCCTTCTCATTTAGCAGTGTGAAACAAAGATTGAGTGGCTTTCCATCTCTGCAAATCCCAGGCCATGTGGAGCACTGAGGAAGCCTTTGTGGCCTTTCGTGCCCTAAGTGACAGAAGGGCTCAGTCTCTTGCGGTGGCTGGCCGGGATGGCTACTTACAGAGCCTTTTGTAAGTGACTGGCCATCGTCACTCCCAGCTTTATCTGCTGCACCCAGCTCCTACCCTAACAGCTGACATATCGGATTGCATCAGATAAACCTGGGAAATGGTTTGTTTTGAAAAGAGAAAGTAACTGAGACAGTTTTTATTTCATGCCTGAAAAGGAAGGGTTTATTCCCCTTTTCTCTTGGTGTCCTCAGCAAGGGCTTATCTCATGCCTGGGTTTTCTTGGAAGTTTTGTTCATTTGGCCAAAATAAGCCACTGAAATCTTGCAAAGGAAAGGAACGTGCCCATTTGTACAAAGTTACTTCAGGTCTTAGATAAATAACAACTCTTCTGGTGGGTATTTCAGTATGTGTCTTGCATGTTTGGCTGCATGTTTCCTACATGTGCCATAGAGAACAAACCTCCTTGCCTGTCATTTTCTGGTTGGGCCATGGAGGTCCAGCACTTGGTCTCTTGTGTTGCAGCCATACAGTTCATAAGCCCTTTTGAGAGTTAAATGTGAGAGCATTGTGGGTGAAGGGAGTGATGAAGAAGAATATGGAATATGCTGTAAAAAGAGATTAATGTTGGAATGTTGCAAAACACCTAGTAAGTAAATTAGTAACACAAGTATGAAGGACTTACTGTGTTGCAACACCAAAAGAAAACGCTTTTGCTAGCCTGGCTGCTGCTGTTAGGTGTGAACTTACACTTGCTGTTGCAAGGAGGTGCTGGTGGTGCATTCCTCTCTGCATGCGAGCAGATGAGAAGCCATGTGTGGCACCCAGGAGCACAAGGAAGAGGCGAGGAGGTTTCGGTACAGAGCTCATTAACATCACTCAAGTGTGTCTGGAGAAGTCTGAAAAAATGGAGTTCAAAGACATCTTCTGTATAGTGTTTTCAGCAGTTGGAGCAGGAAGCATCTACTGTAAATAAGGAGGTGGAGCAACATAAATGCAAATCCACATGTGAAACAGGTGAGATTGGAAAGCGTGTGGCTGAGAATAGTAGTTACTGGTAGACTGAACAGGCGCTTCAGTGCTTAATTTGTTTAAAACCCTTGGGGTTTATGGATGGTGGGTGCAGTGTTTGCAGATCTTGCTGGGAGTTGCTTTCTTGAGTTCAGTGAAGTCAAGAAATGGTTTTGAGTGCTATAAGAAAATCAGACTCAGATCAGATTAAAGCTGAAACACAATGAGGAGAATGTGAAACTCCACAGAAAAGGCACAAGTGTTTTAAGGGATGCCTTTATCAGCCTGGCTAATGGAGTCACACTAACAATCAGAAATGGATTATGGCAGCATTAACAAAATCCATTTTACAATGCCAGGTTTCTTACTGCATCTCACCGCTGCCCCCCGCCAGGCCAACACTTTGAGATGAATTGATAGCTGCAATGCGTTTTCCTGTACTGGAGGAATAAAGACGCATATTCTGACAGACATTCATATCATCCTTTCTGGAGCCCATTTTCCAGGACTCTGCAGATCTGTGACTTCCACCCATCTCCTGAGTCAGGTTGTGTGCCTATGTGTGCTGGGTTGTGGTGGTAGAGAGCTTTGGTGCGATTTGGCACATTTGCAGTGCTCTTGCAACAGAAATACTCCTGGTTACTTGTCTTTTCTCATTAACTGCTACTAAATATGAAAATCTTCAAAAGGTTTTTTGCCACTCCCTTATTTTTCCCATGCCAACTGCTCCTCATGCAGCATCCTCTTTCCCTTATTTTCTCTCACACTGTTGGGAAGCCAGAAGCTTTAATAATGACCCTTTGGAAAGGTGTGATGGTGTTTTGCCTTGCAAATACTTTATTAACTACTGTGTTCATGCTTTGTGTATGGCATGTGCTGCCCCAGTTTGAGTGTAGGTAACCTGCAGTGCTGCAGAGCCCGTGGTAGGGGATAAGGCGATGATTTTATGTGGTGGATGTAACGATCTCTGTGTTGTGCTCCAAGGGAGCAGCGTAGGCTGTGCAGCCTCCTGCTGGTGAGGGACAACCAGAAAAGGGTGTACAGCCTCAATAGGGAACATGGGCTCCTGACAGGGCACTCTGCACAGGCAAAGGGGTCTGGCTTCTGGGTGTCAGCTCCTGTGATGAGACCTGGAGGGACCAGGCTGGCAGACCACTGCTGCCAGTGCCTCTCCCCACTGGGGGATCTGGGTTGTGTAGGTTTGATGGTGCTTGGAGCTGGTGCTGTGGTCCCTGCCCTGCCAGGGCATGGGGGTTTTTCTCCTCCTCTAAGCTCACAAAGAGCTCAGGACTGTTCCTGAAACCACTTTTGCTCTGTATGGCTCCTGCACAGGGCAATTTAACACCTCTGAAAGGGAACGGTATTAAAAGTCTGATTGATTACAGTAGAGTTTTAGCTCTCTATTGTTTCCCTGCTCTAATCCAATGACACATTATCGAAAAATGTACACGCCGCTTGATCCTCATGATTTTCAAGCCTCTACTTGGTCACACTTACAGATCAACTCTGCTTTTGGCCCCCATCTAGAGCCACTTTCTCCATACTACAGGCTGTGATACTTGAAGTAAAAGTGCACTTAATTCTCTGAAATACATCACTTCTCTCCTGAGCTCTCAGTTGGCTTATGCAAACATCTTGAAGGTAAAGCAAACTTGCACTTTCTGGCATTGCAACTGGCAGCATATAAATCTGCATTATTGATACCTTGTAGTGTTAATAAAAAAAAGATGTGTTTAAAATAATCCCAAATACTAATAAGCTTAGTGACAGTTAAGCATGAGCGATGCTGTCAGTTCATCCACAAACAAAAGCGGTACATCTTAATTTGTCTAATTACGCTGTAACATGCGCACCAGCTGCTGCTGTGAACAAAAGCAGTTGATCGCACCATTTTATTAATTGCATATTAATTGCCGCATTCATGTTAACCATATGGGAGACAGTGGAGTGGAGTGAAGGCTACTTAGTGGTGGAAAAGAGAAAATGAACTGGCAGAGTGGTATCTTCAGAGAACAAATCTCAGAATGATAGGGTGCTTGGAGCTTGCTGATGTGATCTGATTTTTAGAAGGAATCTGGGTGGGGTTTTTTCCCCCATGCTAAATTACTCTATTTAATAGTGAGAAGGATTTGAGTAGAAAGAATTGTACCTCACGTGGTGACTGCTTATTTGTGAAAGTACTGCTGTGCAAGTTGGTACTGAATTTGTTTGGCAGTTTGCAGAAGGCAGCCTTGCTGGCACGTGGCCACCTGCCTTTGTCTGCCTGCTCTGCCAATGGATGCACCCACGCTGCCTGCAATTGCTTCTCATGGGAGCAGGGCTGGAAGAGTCAAAAGGAGCACAGAACTTGCTAATTTTTATACTTTATTTTGCAATTTTGCTGCAAGGATGTAGATAGCAGTGGTAGGTCCTGAGCAGAACTGGGCTTCTAGAGTGAAAAATAGAAACCTTGACAAAGGTGGGTTAGCTGGTGTAAAACACCTACAACAAAAAGAAAATGATAGTGGACTGGCTGCCGCATGTATCTGGCACTAGATGACCTTGTAGGATGTTGAATGATCCTCTGCCTGAAGGTGAGACTTCAGAAAGCAGCACTCAACTTCTTTTCTTCTTTACTTTCGTGCTGTGTGAAGGCAGCAGCCACTCTCAGTGGATGCACAAAAGTTCTGTCGGGTAGCAGGTGTGGGTTGGGAGTATGCACAGAAGAGTGACCTCTCTCCAGTCCCCCCCAGACTGACATTATCACGGTCTACAGAGCATCTCCTTCAGGGGCTGTGGCACTGTGGGGTGGCCATCTCCTGTCTCTGGGTAGCCACTGGCCAGCAGGCGGGCACCCGCAGCAGGGACAAATGATATGGTACGTGCAAAGGAAGCTTACCTAAACAAGACAAAAAAAGCACCCGAGGTCTGCCTTGAGTTTATTTGCTCTTTCTTCCCCTTCACACCTCTTTAGGAAGGTGAGCAAAGCCCCATGCTGGAAGTTTTAAGCCTACGAAGGGGCAGCAGGTTTGGTGAGAAGACCCAAGGGCAGCTTGTTGTTTGCTTAGAAAGGAAGCAATGAGTTAATAGCAGATCAAATAAAAATATGTCAAATTATGTGAAAGGAAGTGCAGGACTGGATCTGGAATATGATTTAGAGAACTTGATGTTGTCAGTCGATTAAATGTACCTGCTTAGGTTCTCTAAAGTGAATACTTCGACATTGGAGGCTTAGTCCCACCTCATTGCCAACAGATGGCATTTTGCTTGCATTTCCCAGATGTCTCAGAAGAGCTAGGGTTGGGAGGGATTGGTTATTTAAAAAAAAAATGGGGGAGGGAGCACAGCATTTGTTTTAATTAACATATTGTTATAAAAAAAAACCCAAACCCACAACCTTAAACATTTTTTATACTATATTAGAAAGCACAAAAGGAGATACAAGAATTGCACGATTAGGAAGTTACTATTAAGTGGTTGAACGGTAGATTGGATCTGATCTATTCTAGAATATGCAATGGAAAACAAACAATAATGGTGACATTCTCATGCCTAAGCAGAAATTGGGGCAGAGGGGTTGTTGTCTTGGTTTTGTTTCTGATCAGAAAAATGCTTTAAGTGGTTCATGGCAATTACATCTCAGTTGGTGCTGTAATACATGGCAGTGGGATCTGGATTATGGGGATGATGCATGATTGGAAAGGCACAGCTTGAATTTTGGATTGCAAACGGTGCTTGCCATTACAGCAGTTACAGAAAAAGTGCCTGACTTGTGAGCTGACCAGTTTTGACCTGGAGTCATTGGAAGAGAATAAATACAAAACCCCACGATACCAGTACTCCTGTCACAGCAGAAGGATACTTAATCAGGCTCCCCATGTCTTCTGTGCACAGGCAGGCAGACTGTGGCCTGACTATTACTAATTTAAAGGCCAGATTCCCCAAAGCACTGCTCGTGGCTGTAAGGCTGCAGCTCCTTGGTTGGAAACTGTTTTTCAATATGCTGACAACTGTCTAGGTTACTAGTGAGGGCTTGTCCCCATCAGCTGAGCATAAACTGGTGTCACTGTAGCCTAGGTTTCTGGAGAAGAGAGAAAAGCTTGTAAATACTGTGGTTGAAAGGCACATTATCCAAGTGTGATGCCTTTTCTGTGGGTGCACTGAGCTACCCACTCTGCAAGGAGGCAGTGGCCATGTGCTGCTCATCCCAAAGGTCTTATCCCCCATCCGTCTGATTTCTGATCTGAGCCGCAATGACTATGAGACAAGTTCTCCTCCTGTAGTTCAATGCTGTCATTTATTTGTCTGCTGTCCATTGGGCACCTTGACAAGGAGTTTTAAGAATGATGAAGTTCTATACAGAATGGCTGCGGAGCACATTTGTCATTGCCCAAAAGCATTGACAGTGGTTTATAAAACCATTTCTCTCCAGTTTCATGATCTGTTTCAGGGAGGGCTAATTAATCTGGTTGCTGGATAACATCTCCAAAGCAGGTTTGGCACCTCTCCTGACTGAATGATCCCTCATGGTTGTTCTCAGCATAAACTTTTAATCAGACTGGCCATCCTTTTTATTTGTCAGACATTTGCCACAAACATTATGGCACGGCTGGACCAGGGACAGTAGGCTGCTGTTTGGTGGGTGCAAGCAAGTCCCTGAGCAGATGATGGTAGCAATGGTAGGTTAAATAATAGCATCAGAGGAAAAGACACTCTTTTATGTCCAGTAGCTGAAGGTGAGTGCAAGTTTTTTCCTGTATGTAATGCCTTGTCCTGTTAGGTTTAATTAATCCAAAGACGAGCTGTATACTAATTGCGCTGACATGAAAAGAAATGCTTTCAAAGCCTATAGCACAGTGGTTTAATTTCTTCATTCCTGGAGCAGGGTGTATGCTCTGTACAGAATATTAGGCATTGTGGGATGTGTCAGATACTTTTAATGGCTGTAGTTTCAACTATATTCTTCAAACCAGCCATGGTTTAAAAGCAGAATTGTAAATTGAGTTTTGGTGTGAATTAGCTTTAATGATTCCTGTCATGGTGGCAAAGCAGGGATCCTGTTAGGTGATGCTTCTGTCTAGCTCAAGTGGACTGGGATTGAAGTGTTGCATTGCAGCATCCTTACAGGGTGCCAAAGTCTAGAACTACTTGTATCATTATCCATAAAGATGGGACAAAAGGCTTTTCATGCATGCTACATACTGCAGAATAATTTGGGGAAAATACAGCTGTGATTTTATTGATTGGTTTCCATGAAGGTGTAAATGTTACTCACATTGAGCATGTTATTGATCTCCCACCTCCTTCTTTACATTTGAATGGGGTCTTCTGCTTCAGGGATCAGCTCTGACCTGAAACCAGCAGGAAGTTTCCCACCTGACTCTTCCAGACTATTTTTAAATTAGACTCCTCCTTTCTCATTAACTTGCAATGTAAAATGCTGTCCCGTTCCAGTTCTGTAATAGCACATGTTGTCAGTAATTAACAGTCCTCTGGACCAATCTGTAACTCAAAGCTGAATTTCAACTGTTGTGCATAGTTTAAACGCGCAGCTGCTGAGATACACTGTATTTTTATCAACTATCTTCATATGACAGGGCTGTTTGCTTAGTAGTAATTTACTACTGATATTTCTTGGTCTTGTTCTTACAGTCCTCATAATAGCAGCTACTGGGAAGTTTCAGAAATGACCAAGCTGGGCAGGGCAGTTGATTGTTGCAAGCTTATTGTCTGGGCTGGAAAACCCATGATATTTCTGCACAGAAAATTATTTTTGTGCTCTACATAGTTGTCTCTGTATTTGCTTGTGTGGTGTCTCCAGTCTACGATCAAGTGTTGGAAATCTCCAAGTCACGGAGTATCTCCTATTCCAGGATGATACATTTAGAAGCTCTTTCAAAAATAGATTAGTAGTTTCAGTGTAAGCAGTGGTGATCTGAACTGTGGGTGCATGCTTGCATTGACTTCAGGTGAGAGTTCACCACTGGAAAAAGGTTACCCCAAGGATGTGATGTCAAGTTACAGAGTATATGATCTGTTTGGAGCTGAAGCGGGGGTGATGGTGCCGCAGCTGCAGGATTTCAAAGATTTTCACATACAAACAGTGAAAGTACTGGAAGAAATATTTTTAAAACTAGCATCAGCTATCTCAAGTTTTACCCTTACACTTTCCCTCCAACTTATTCTTCAACTCCTTCAACAAAATACAGACTTCTCTGCAGTTTCTATTTTGTGCTAAGTGAGGAAACCAAGGACACCCAAGGAGACATTTTTGCAATGCAGAAATATCTTAAAATTTGTTTTCAAAATCTCTTGGTATTTGATAATGTCTGAGATCTAAAGGCACGTGGTCAGCCAAAGATATTCTCTGGAGATGCTGTGGAGTTGGGAGAATATTGTTTTTCAGGGCAGGATGTGCCATTGTTTAATTGGAACATGCCCAGGTCTTCAGATTTTGTCAAAAATCTTAGGACTTTAGGGACAATATCAAATGTCTTTAGCTTTTACTTATCATTTTACTATTGTGTTCTGCAGATAGCATTTTCAGGTGAAGTTTTTTGAAGTTTCTGATTAAGAAACAAAACCTTTTTCAAGTTGCTGTGTAAGACAGTGAGCAAGCTCTTGGTGCTTGATTTTGGCATAAGCAGTTTTGTGATCATATGAAGGTTGCTTTTTTCCAAGGAGTTTCATTTTTTTCATGTATAGATCACAAAATTCTTAGAATATCAGAGGATGTACTGGCCTAATTTTAAGAGAGGTTGTCTCCAAGCTTAAATGCAACTCGCCCTGAGTTTATTAGGAGTCAGCAGAGAGAGGAAAAAAAGAAGAATCTGCCAACTCCTTAGACCAGAATAATCCATATATGAATAAAAGTATGTCAAAGGGCAATGTTGGGTGGGGAGACGAAGACAGGCTACAAGAATTCTTTCTATGACCTTTAAATAAGTGAAATTAGCAGGGAGTGTGTCCCCTTCAGGACACCCATAAGGAGAATGCAGACTGAGATTAGTTAGGGATGTCTGTTGGATATTAGTTTGGATCCACAAATGCACAGCTGCCAAAGATGGAATTACAGGCTGAACTAGGAGACAGCTCGGGACAGAAGTTCAGAAATGGCATTTTTGCAGTCTGGGTTTGTTGGTTTCTCTCCTGCAGGATGAATCAGTGAGAAGATTTATGCAGATTTGTCTGCCTGGTATTTTTTCTATCACTAATGCAGAAGAGAAGCATCTTCTCTATGGTGCATTATTAGGGCAAATAAGAATCAAGATTTTGCAGAGTTAATTTACTTGCTGCAGCCATTTTTGGTCAGTTCTTCAGAATAAACCATAGCACAGGATCATTGAGGTGTATTTGGAATTTAAATTGGGAGTATTTCCTGATAGCATTTTAAAAGGGTCTTCCTAGGGGGAGAGAAAAGTACCCTTCTGGGAGCTGATGTTGCCTTAGCTGGGGTTCAGGAATGGCTAAAGGAAAAAGGATTGTGCCCTGCAATTTAAAACAAAACCGTGAAACAAAATCGCACATTCACTAAATGTTTTGTGTTCTCCGGCCCGCAGTTACAGTGTGTGGGGAGATGCTCTAACCAAAAGAAACTGCTGCTTTGTTTGCTGGCAGCCCTGCCCACCTGCCCCCTTTTCTCTCTGGTGATGTGTTTGCATGACAGAGGATCCTGTGGAAAGATGTTTTGAATTGTCAAAGGAATGAATTAGCTTTATTGTGCTGTGACCTAAATAGGATCATCAGATCAATCAGTCTGCTGCTTTTCTGTCCTCTCTGGCTTAGGTTGTGCTGCATCTCCTTCTCATCTTCCTCTCTCTTCCCCCTGTCCCCGCCGGGCAGCCCTTTTCCCAGAGCCTGAAGCCATAATCCCTTAGGAACATAAATAGAGGAAGGTGCTGCCCGGTACCCTCTCGAAAGCAATACCTGCTCTATAACTGCCTGTGCGGAGACAGGCTCAGCACCGGCTCCCCCACCAGCTCGCTGAGGCACTGGTCCTTCTTGGCTTTTTGTTGTGGTGGCTTTGGGATACTTTTTCTCCTTTATTCCCTCTCCCCTGTGCATTCTCCTCCTCCTCCTATTCTTCCTGATCCCAGGTTTAATGAATTGCAGTTTCTCAGTAATCGGGGAAGTATCGCAATTCACTGAGGCTGAGGTTGCCCTGAAAGGGGCCATTGTGAGCGAGCTGAGCTGGAGACAGGAGGGCAGTGAATGGGATGCCGCCTGGGACCGCCTTTGTGGAGGGAGCACTTTTGTTCTCCTGAAACATGCCAGGAGAGGGTCAGCCAGGACTGGCTCTGGAGGGAGGGAGAAACCTCTTCAGACCATAAGTTATTGACTCCCGTGGTCTGCGGGGGTGGCTTGAACTCCTTTTAAGCGCCAGCAAGTGCAACCACTTGCATGGTGAAGGTGGGCGGAACAGGGTTGCTTTAACTATGTGTGTTTTCACAGCATGGGTGTGAAGGTGGGCAGAACAGGCATAAAGCTTGGGCACAGGTTTTGAACACACTTGAGACTTTTGGCCTTTCTTATCTTAGTTTCTTAAGTCTTGCCTAGAAGTAAAGTTGCAGCTTTCAAGGCCAGGTGGTGTTGGTCTGAGCCTTGTGACCTGCAGGAAGGGGTTTATAACCCTCCTTGGGTTCAGGCTCACCCTGCAGACACCTGGGTGCCTCTGCACCGCTTGGGGAAGGGTTCCTCGGGGGTCAGTCCCAAAGCTGCTCTCCTCCAGACACCACAGGTGCTTGGAGGGGGTGGACTGGGGTGGCAGGAAGCAAACGTCCTACACAGACTCATCCCTGCAGACATCCTGTAAACAACTGCGCTCTGACAGCTTCTTCCCCACGTCACCCTGTGAGCTGCTGGGGCACAGTGGAAACTTACTTCAAGCGAGTGACTGATGTGTCCATAAAAAGCAAAGGCATTGATTTAATTGTTTTGATTATATCTGATTGCCAGCGTTTCTACTTTCCCTCTTAATATTGAGCAGGGACTCACTGGAAGAGCTCTTGTGGTGCAATTCCCAGCTGCTAAGGCTTACAACTTAAAGTTTAGGTTTTGAGATGATGATACATGTTTTATGCATTGTTCCTTTCGCGAACTAGATATATGCATTTGGTTTAGCTCTTCTTCATGCAAATAAGTGGTAAAATTTGTCTTAATTTGTGGGAGGAGGCAGGAATGGGTTGCTCTAGCTATTACTGTGTTTTATTTGTTTGTTTGTTTTTTTAATTTAGTAATTCCTAAATTTCATACTACATGTGTGTGTGTAACTGATGATTGGCACTAGGAAGGAGAACAGTTGATGCTCAGGATGTGTTAGTGTGCCTGACAGACAGCTCCTGCCAGGGCTGCTGCTGGGCCCTGCTCTGGCTGTGGGTATGAACAACCCAAGTTTGTCCCTTTTCAACATTTGCCTTTTAATAAATCCACAACTTCTTCAGCGGATCTTGTGCACTGGTGCAAGGTTCAGGGTGTTGGGTTGTGAATGGGGGCTGGACAAGAGAGCCCCTCTCCCCCAGGGGCTGGCTTGAAATAATTTCCTTGGAAGCCGACTATTTCCAGATTGTTTCACAGGCGCTGATGTTTTATGTTGCTGTGAATGTGGGGGGTGGCTGTCCCAGATGGCTGTCGCAGAGCAGGTCAGCTGGAAAGCCCCTCTGAAGAGGGGAGAGAGCAGGGAGAGGAGTGAAGGAATTGCTGCAGTGTTTCAGACACTCCATCCACAAGCAGCTACTCATGCTCACTTTTCTTCTGGCCTCTATGAGAAAGCTGTGGCCTCTCGAAAAACTAATATGTTTAACCACTCGGGGATAAAAAAACTATTATAATGTGAACTAAAAAAAGACAGAGTTTTGCTAATGAGTGTGTTATACACTCAAGATTTCGAGCACTGGCACTGCGTCGTGAGCTTCTCAGTTTCTTTCCTTCAATCTCTGACTTGTTAATTAGGAGGGAGTTTCTTCTGGGCCAAGCTTTGTAACCTAAGTTAACAATCCCATGCGGTATGAAGTGAGAATTAGCATTTGCTGAAAATCTTCTCCGTATTTTCTATATTCCTTGTGATAGTATCCTTGCGCGGTGGCAAGTGAGTGTGATCCCTGCTTGTAAGGATGGGGGAACTGAGGCAGTGGATTAATATTAACTTGTCCAAGGTGAAGTAGGAAGTGTGCTACAGGGCAAAGTCTCCCCGGTAAGCTGCCTGTCTCTGAGTCATTTGCTTTTAAAGAGCTGATATCACAATGTGTGCACACCTACTGTTCATGCTAGGTTTATAGAGCTTTAACAGACTTCTAAATTTTTTCTATCAAGTTAATTGTAGGTGGATTTTTTGTTGTTGTTTGGTGGGGGTTCTTTTTGTGGGTTTGTTTGCTGGATTGGCGTTTGGAGGCTAAAGTCCTTCATCTGTTTACACAGTGACTACAGTATACATTTTCTCAGACTGCTCCATCTTTTCCTTCTCAATGTAGATCGGTGGACTGCAGAGAAGCACACTTATTTCATGCTTTCAGCTCTGAGAGAACTGCCAATTGCAGTGACAGTTTCTTGGGACAGGAAAAACTTTTTTAGAAGCTGCATTGAGACAACACACTGAATTTCATGGAAGCCAAAGGGTTTGTCTCGAGTGGGAGTTTTTGGTCGTTCTTGACCTAGTGCAGTCTCTGAGAGATGCAGATACAAGTAGCCAATGGGTGTTTCCTTTGGGACATCTCCTCATGATAGAGATTTTTGATGTTTGACCTCTTTATCAGCATGACCTGAGGGAAGGTGAATGCAAAGGAGAGTGAGTGTGAAAAGCAGACAGTTTTATGCATTGTTTGTTACTGGGTTTGAATAGCTGCCTCAATACTAGAGATATCAGGGCTTGAGTGATCAAGCCCTTGTTCTCAGGCAGAAGAAATGCTTTAGGGTGAGTTGAGGATCCAGTAACAAAGAGCAACACTTGACTTGGCACACATTGCAGGTGAAAAAGGGAAGGGTTCCCTTGAGCTATTCAAAGTATCCTGTATCATGATGACATGCAAGGGCTTGGCCATGAAAAGGGAACAAAGTCTTTCTTCCCAGGGCTTGCAAGCCTCTGTGAGGTGCCATAAAGACCTCGGGGAGAATCTGTCTTACTTCCAGTAGCCCAGTCTCCCTCACATGCTAGCTTGAAACTGTCACCTTCCCCTGTACAAATGCATGGTATCCTCTCTTCCTGCTTATAGAGGCACTTCCTACATCCTAAGGAAGATCACCATCTCACTAAAAAAGGAGTTGCCACCTTCTGGGTTTGCTCTCAGATGGCAATGGTGCTGGAGTCTTTCTGCACTCATGTCGAGAGCATGTCCAGCAAGTGTGCATTTAAAACCACCAGAAGTGGTTTTAATGATTTATGGGTGATGGCAAATTCCTAATGGAGGTATTGTTGTGTATACGATTCTTTAAAACCCCCCCACTAAATAGTTATCTTGTTTTCAGAGTTTGATGCCAGGGTCATTTTTTGTGTAAAACACTTGGTGGAAATCGATGCAAAAGCAGAGGTGCCTTCCCTGCCATTGCTGGAGTGACATCATGGTCTTCAGTCCCTTTGACAGAGGTGAGCCAGTCAAAATGTCCCTTGGACCAGCCGCTGCTGGGAGACCTGCTGCTAGCTGCAGTTTTGGTGTCAAACCCGTGTTATAATTGTAAAATCTCTGGGTTTGGAAAATACTGATAAAATGATGGTGATAGTGTGTTTAGAGGATGATAGAGGCACTTTGTTTACAGTCTGTTCTGCGGGGTGCTGGGTCTCAGTCATTTAGTGAAACCTGGAGTAAGTTCCTGTGGAGCATCTGCATTTTACACACTGCGCTCCAAAGGCCGGATCCTGCTGCAGCTTTGGGGTCAGTCTGAGCCCCCTGCTGCTGGCATTTTTCTTTTTCCTGAGGAAAAAATCCTTTTCATTGTTAACCCGAGGGGGTTCCCTAAGCTTGCTTTGTGAGCGAGAGCTTGCTTCTTGAGCCTGAACATTGTGCGAAGGGCATGCCCTGATGAACACATTGATTCGATGCTTAGCGTTTTGTCTTTAAGTTCTGCAGAATTGCAGTTCGTTCCTAGGAAGGATGGCTGTGAACCTCTGTACAGATATATACACTTTTTTAAGGCACGAGGATGTAATGCACATCTCAGAGGCTATTTCCTCTCTCTGCACGAGTTTCGTTTGATGAATACCAGATTCTCTATTAGCCAGCAATAACTCGATTTTGTTTTCCATGGATCTGGTCTGAGATGACGCTAATAAGAATAAATGAGGAGTGTAACTGAATGAAATTCAATATGGAAAATGAGTGTGCTGATCTCCCAGGCAATGACAGTGACAAACAGTGGAAGGGTGGGCAAATGCCGAGCGGGAACCGCATGTTGCAGCCAACTGAAAGGCAGCTCTGAGGTCCTTAATAAAGTGGGAGCGAGAGGGTAAAAAATAAAGGGGGGGTGGAGGGAGGAGAAATGAGGAAGGATGGGAGCGGTGGGAAAGCTGGGCATCCTGATTTGCACGAAAATGCAACTCTCATTTGCAGCTGGAAGGAGGCTGCAGGGCAGCGCCGGGAGGGGCTGCCGGGGGCTGGGGGGTGGGCTACCCGCCCGCCTCCCGCCGCCGCCGGGCACCGGGGAGGTGCAAAGGGCGGGGAGGGCTGGGGCGGGGGGGGAAGGTGCCGGCGTCTCCCTCTGCTCCGCTGGCAGAGCCGGCTGGAGCGGTAGGAAGGAGAGGAGTCACCTGCGAACTGGGGCTGTCGGTAGTAGCCCAACTTGGAGAGCGGAGGAAGAGAAGAAGAACGGAGTAAATGCACGGGGAGCAAGAAAGCCCGGTTTTTGGTCCTGTGAAAACGTGAAGAACAAACAACTTTTTTTTTTTTTTTTTTCCCCCTCCCTCCTGTTTTGCATGTTTAAAGTGGCTGTCTTCAGCCCACAAGGTTACATGTGAGGAGGAGAAATTCAAGCTAAGGAATTGTAAATGGTTTCGTGCATGAGGAAGACCTAGACAGATTGAAAGTTGTGATTTCAGGAGAGAAAGGCGGAGGGGTGAAGCCTGAAGAGAAGTTTGATGTGCAGAGTTTGAACAGGCTCGGTCTGGAAAACAGTCACCTTTCTAATAGCTTCTCCTTTCTATGGGATTTACACTCCAGGATCGTAGTTGAACGCCGTGAAAATGGTGGTTTTCATCAACACAAAGCTTAAGTCTCTCATGAAACTTTTCAAGAGAAAGAGTAAGTAATTGTGCCCGCTCGCTGTCCTTTCGGGAGGCAGCCAGGTCCTACAGGACAACGCAGTTCCCCTGGGCTCTGCTCCTGCTTTCCTGGAGCCTCTTTCAAAGTTTATCTCACTCGCTTCTTCGTGGAGTATTTTGCAGTGTGCGGAGGCATCCTTACGAGGTGCTTTAGGACCTCTGTGTTGGGATACTGCTCTGCTTTTGAAGTCCTTTGTCGTCTCGGTGGTTCTGAAAGAGCCAAACTTCTCGGTGTGAAGCGAGCAGCCGGGTGACTGCACCTATGGCCGTGCCCTGGTGTCCTGGGGCATCCCCCCAGTGCCCGTCACACACCTGCCTCTGCCCGGGCAGCTGCTGGGAACATGTGGCTACGGGCATGTATCTCTGAGGTACCTACAGGAAGCTTGTTCTGAGCCGGGTTTTGTTTTTTTAAAGATGCTGTAGTTTCAGAATGCCTTTTAAAATCGCGATACTTTGTGTAATTAATGAAAACAGATAAATGGAGTAGTTGGCAAATGCGCGCAGCCCTTCTGTCCACTAGTTTTGATGACTGTTGCTCCGGTGAGCCGTAAATTTAAATTTTGGTATGGCGGGACCGCAGCTGGACAGTGAGCCTGGCGGCTGGTGTTCCCCTCCTCCTCCTCTTCTTAGCCCACTCAGCCTTACTCCCTTCCCCGTCCGCCTGCTCAGCCCGAGGATGGCGAGGGGAGCTTTTCGGGCAGGTCACTGACTACATCTAGCATTTTTTTTCTGTAATACCGGGGTGATTGATGCTGTAACCAGGTAGGTGGTTACGTGTCAGTGTGCTGTGATTTAGGTTTGACCTCTAGTTGGCAAGGACGGGAAAAGTGGACACAGGCTGAACGTGTATCTGCCTTGTTGCAGCCAATATGTCTGCGAGAGGGGAGGGGATGCAGGACCAGGCCACCTCAGAGATGAAGAGACCCATCGAAAGGCTTCAAAACCTCTTTCCAGGTCTGATATTAGTTTTTAAAAAGTGAGGAAAGGCAGTTAAGAACCTCCTCCCTGCCCCAGGTCCTCTTAGGACCACACAGACATTGAGCATTAAGCTGTAGATAGGTTTTGAAACAAAAGGCGTAGCTTATTTTCTTTAACGCGTACCGATTATTTCCATCCGAAATGATCCTGGCAGGTGCACAATAGGGGAAGAGTCATTTTTCAGATGGCAGGAGGGCTGTTGCCTTCGTTTTCCTTCTCAGTTTACACACCTCATCTGCTACCACAGAGGCACCAACCAAACTTCCCAAAGTGGTGCTGTGAGGAGGAAAGTGCAGGGAAGATGCAGAGCTGGCAGCGCAGCAGCAGGGCAGGTGCTTGAGAGGCTGTGGTGGCTTTTTCTGCTTTGGAGAGCTAAAAGCAAGGATGTCCAGCACTCTGGCTGAAGGCCAAAGGGTGCCTGGGGGAACATAAAATATGACCCCCGACTGCCCTTTTCCTCTTATTACAGGGTGGGAGGGATAAGGCCGCTTATCTGTAGAAGTTTTTATTGGTGATAAACTTTAAACAAAAGGTAACGACTGTCTCTTGGGAAGCATAAATGATAAATCTTAGCAATATGTGCTTTGGCTAATTCATTGCTAGGCTGTCTATAGGGAACTCTGAACTTGAGCAAGGTCTGTATTTTATTTGTACGTGTGTATTGGCTGAGAAGAGGTGGCGAGAACAATTCCTCTTTGGTGCTGTTGTGCTCTGAGCAGTATTTGCCCAGGGAGTTGCTGTTGACCAAATCTGCTTTACGCTTATGGCAATGGAAAGTAGCTAATTTGTTGGCTTCGCTGGAATCTTTGTTCTGGTTTGAGCAAGTGTGAGGTTAGAGAAGGTTGTTTCCTGATACAAATGTGCTTGTCATAATCTCTCATGGCGATTGTTATATTCCCAGGGTCACCTTTAAACAAGAGGAAGCTATCCTACAGCACACAGCACCTGCTGGGATCAGGGAATGGAGATGCTGATCTTATTTGTGAAGGCTGGGAGCTAGAGGTGTGGGGGGAACTGAATTGCAAGTTCAGAGTGAATACAACAGCAAGCATAAACACGGAAAGAGGGAAGAGTGTTTCCTAAATAACATAAATTTAGACTAGAAAGGAGAGGAGGAGTTTTAACTATCATGGATGCGAAGTTCTAGAGAGTGTTTTGATGGGACTTAAGTGGTAAACAGTCTTGTTTGGTTTAAGGTGATGTTCACCAAACTTAGGTGTGGGGTTTCATATATAGGTATCTACAGTACCATTTAATTTTCTTATTATTGTCTCCCTCTGCAGCTGTTTCCAACTTAGATGAGGAGAGTAGATGGACTGTGCACTACACTGCTCCATGGCACCAGCAGGAAAATGTCTTCCTGCCCTCTTCAAGACCACCTTGTGTGGAGGACCTGCACCGTCAAGCCAAGCTGAACCTCAAGTCAGTACTGAGAGGTAAGATGCTGCTACTGGCACAGATGTGTCCTAAAGGAACAGCAGTTTTTGTCACAGTCTTTGTAAATGTATCTGAATTACAGGCCTTGGAAGAAGCTTATTTATTTTTCTGCCTGCAGTACATGAGGCATATTAGTGGGATTTACCCACTCAAATATAGAAATAGGAAAAAAATGCTTTTGCAGTCAAGGGACAAGGAAATGTGTTACCTGGCAGAGCACTCTAGAATGCAAAAGGGGAAAGCCTTTTGTCTTTTGGTCATTTCCATTTAGTCTTTGGAGTGTTTCCAAAATAGTACCTTCCATATCAGTAAGTCCTGAGTTAATGGATTTATACTTTAGTGTAAGAGCGACATCAGGGGTGTTTCATTTGGTGATTTCTTCTGTTATTTCCAGGGATGTGGTTACTTGTGACAGGTCAGAGAACGCACTGAGGGCAGAGAATGGACGTCAGAAACAGGGCATTCACAAGGACTCTTGCAGTAGTGAAGTTGGTTTCTTGCAGAAGGGTGCAGTGTGTTTTTAAGAACCAATTTTTACCCTTAGTAGCTTCATTGGGGGTGTACCTGTATGGTGGGTCACAGAAGGCATTGAGTTGTGTTAGTGCAGCCATGAAGACAGAGCCAGGCAGCCAGTGGGGAGGACTGCAGAACAGCTGTCCCTGGGCCAGAAGTAAAGTTTAAAATTACAGCTTAATGTCTGTGTTCTGAAAATGGTTAACCTAGATTTTTCTTTACGTTGGCTATTTAATAAAGGAGGTTACCCTGCAAAGAGCCAACTCTTTTCAAGCCCGTTTTTGTTTCAGCAGGAACTGCAAGTACTTGATACTTTGCAGATTTAACCTGGTTCAAAAGAACATTGTAATTTTTGTTTAACACCATGTTTCTGCTTTTTAAAAGTGCAGAAAACTTAATTTTGTATAAGGAGAGAAGTGTTTGGCTGCCATATTTTATTTTTTCTTGCTGTTTCTTAAGTTAATTGATTTTCACCATCTCTTACTGGGTGCCTTTTGTTGTCATTTATAGGAGAGTCTTGATAGCCAGTGTTAGCTCATGCACGGCTCAGCAGATAGCCTGTGCGTCCTCTATACTTACTGGATTAATATATTTGTGCAGCCCTTTAGCCTTGAAATGTTTACTCTTCCCTTGCAGGCATGCTTACCAGTTCTGTACAAAATAAAAATATTTGCCTGCTTTAGATTAAAAAGAATACTGCTTGTGGTTAGCTTTTTGTGAACTTTAACTACTCATTCTTCTTTTTCTCTGTTCTCTGTTTGGGACTATTATCAAAGAAAACTGCACAGGCTGAAAGGCTGCTCTGATTTTCTTGTATTTTATCAGAAATGTATCTACTGCAATTTCATCTTCTACTTCAGTAAACTTGTATCTAATATATTTGTGTGAAGCTAAGTAATATTAATGTTCCTCTCATCTTGAACACATCTGAAGTTATTTCGGTCTGCTTGGAGTTTTCTCTAGAACTGCTGCTCTTCATAAAACAAAAGCTATTCAGTACTTACCAGTTAGCCATTCGTGTTAAATAAACTGACTTGTGCACATGTTGCAGGACTTCCTGGTATGGAAGCTGCTCACATAGTCAACAAAACTCTACTATTATTTATGGTTTTGTTTTACCTCAAGGTCTTTCCCTGGGCCATGTTTATTCCCTAAGGGCAGTTTTAAAATAATTCTTTGCTGTGGCCTGTAGCTGTCCTGAGTACCTACAGCATGAACTTAACACTATTTTCAGTAATTTCTTTCTTGTCTGTAGGGCCTCTTAGTAGTAGGAGAGGTACTGACTGAAGTTTTATCAGTTCTACTGCTTCAATCAGCACTGTGAAATGAGGAAGACACTGGTGCTTCTGATCTCATCTGGAGGATTGGGTTAGAAGTTCTGTAGCCAAAGCTGAATTTCATTCAGTGTAAAAGTGCTCTTGAAATTGTGATGTAATTGTGACAACTGCTGAGCTGCTTTTCCACCTGCTGCTTTTGAAAAGATAGTTTTCCAAAACTTCTTAGTGGGTAGGAAGTAAATTCAGTGCTTATGTGATTATAGCATGGAAGACCTCGAAGAAAAGTAGACTCATGAGAAGCATCATTGGGCTATCATGGCAACTTTAATCCTGCATTTCTTGGCCTCATGATGAAACTTGTATGTTGACATCTTTTTGGTCCTTCATGTTCATTGGTTGAGGTGAAACGTGGGGCAGTAGAACAGCTATATGGGACTTGATGTGGTGGGAAAATAACAGTGTTGGATGACAAGGTGTGCTCTACTCTGTGCAGGAAACAGTGGGATGGATCCCTCTGATCTCCAGAAAGCATCTGCACAGACTGGAAAGGAGTAGAACAAAAGCAAAATTATTTTTTTTAATTTGTGATAAGTCAGAGATGAAGTAGTGGATGTGAACAGCAGTGGAGAAATACTTAGGTTTGATAGCAGGGGAGACTTCCTTTCAGTAAAGGTACTGCAGCAGTGAGATAAATTTTTGGGGTTATGAAATCATTGGAGGTTTTTAAGAATAGGTGAGAGAAACACTACTTAGAAATCATTTGTGTATATTTAATCTCACCTTTAGAGGAGGTTAGGAAGGAAGAGGAGCCTCTGGCGGTTCCATCAAACCTGATAGTGTGGTCTTCAGGGCTAAGCTAGCATATACATTTCTGACCAACAAAACACATGTTTTGAAAGTTTTCCAGTTGTTTGGATAATGAGATCTGAGGTTGCTGGTACATAGCACCTTGATTGCAGGCTCTTTTGTTACTATGTTCATTGCTTCCCCAGTAAATGGAAAACTAAGTGTAAAACTTAGGTAACAAATAGTAATTCACATGAGGAGCACAACAGTAATTTAAACCACCTGTAAAGATACTGAATGTGTAAAATCTTTCAAAATAATTCAGGTAAGGTATTCCTTTCTATCAAGGTGTTTTCTTCCATTTGATACTAAGCTGATGAAATCCTGGCTAGCTTTTAAAGACAATGCAAGGTCAAACCTATTTGTTCTGGTACAATTTTAACAGCAAATTTTTCACAGCATGGGACTAGCTAAAAAAAATCTAGTGAAATAGATAGCAAACTGACTGTTGTATAAAATAAACCTTTAAGCACCACTTAGGCAGAAAATCTATTATCACTGCTTATTCTTAAATTTGTTTAAGAGTAAAAAATTTAGGGTTAGATATATTAAAACGTATGATATCTAACCTGTCTTGAGAGAAACCGGGTATTCTGCTTGATGATCTCTGCATGGTCTGCATACCCTCACAGGAAGCAGTGTTGTGTTTGGAGGAGGAAGAGATTTTTAAATTAATTTTTCATGCAGTTTATTAATTCAGTTTGTATATTATATATTGGAATGTTCTTTGTTTATCACACTGTGGAAGTGCATGCAAAGTGATAATAGATGTTGCATGGGGAGATTTTTTAGGGATTTGTTGCTATGAACTAGTCTTTTACCCTTTTGAAATCGTGGGAAAATACTGTGCTTTTCCTTTATGAAGCTACTTTAAAGTATAAACGGTGAGATCTTGCATTCAAAGTAGTACTGTCCGGTAATCTGAGTTAGAAAATGAAGCACCTGGAAGCTGGAAGGTTTGTGGTGCACAGTATGTCTGTTCTTGAGAACTGTCGTGGCTTTGTAGCTTATATTAAAATCTAAAGTTGTCATTGACTAAAATCAGTGGCTTGATATGTTTAACCCAGGCTGTCTTACTACATTTTAAATTAAAGCTCTCAGTGCTTAATCTGATGGCTAGAGCAGAAGATCAAATTCATCTGCGCTTCACAGTCAAGGTACCATTGCAATATGATGTAAATGTTTAGAAAATGATGCAGTTTTTGGGTTGTGGTGATATAGATCCCACTTTTAAAACTTTTTGTTTGCATTGAATGAAAAAGGCTCTCCCTTTCTTTAAGGAAGGAGCCAGGACCTTGGAGTGCCTGGCAGAGCACATGTGCCATCCAAGGTGCCTGTTTCCTTACCCTCAGGGCCAAGCTGCTTGAACTTGTCTTTCCTGGGAGCCTGTATCAATGAGGGTGGCCTTTACCTCATGTTTTCATGGTCACCTTATGGAAGGTGTTTCCAAGCATACAGACATTCAGATGGAAACAAAACCAAACTAAAACTCAGATAGGAACAAAACAATATTGACCCTTGAGGAGTCTTGTGTGCCTCTGTGCTCCATGTCACTGTTTCCTCCTAGGGAGTCATGAAAATAGGAGATGAAGAAGACAGATGGGAAGGAAGAGCTCAGGTTCTGCCATGGGGTCAGGATCCTCAAATCAATCCTGTCCCCTTGTGCTGTGTGCTCTGCTTCAAAGCTGAGGGACTGCTTGATTTCTTTAGGCTTAAATTGCCAATGACTACTGAGTGGCTGTATCAGCTCTGAGAATCTGGCCTGGGCAGTAGCAGAGCTGTGAGTTTAATGTGTTCACAGTAGCACTGGTTCATTTTTTCAAAGGCAAACAATTATCTGTGCTAAAGCATCAAGTAGCACATACTGCAGTGTTTCCTACAGCTTTTTTGGTCCATGAGGCCAAGAGGTTGAGCAGGTGTTCAACCAGAGTCAAAAGGGTAGCACTATAAAACAGTCCCTGTCCCTGACATGGTGTGTTGACAGATCTGGCTTGTTGTTCTGCAGCGTGGTCATGTTTAAAGGACCATTATCTGAAGAAGTCCCTAAAGTACAGCAATCTTCAGCTGGGAGCACAGGTGCAGCAGTTATATATAGCAATGACACAAATATTTGGTAATAAAAGTAAATTGAGTCTAATCCTCATTTTGCTAACTGTACTGTAATCTAAAAATATCAATCAATAAAATGTGAAGCTGGGAAGGAGACGCAGCGTTATTGTAGCATTGCCCTGCTTAACTGCTTGGAGTGTGTCGCAAGCGTGCCAGTCTACCTTCTGGACAGGTTTGCAGCATTAGCTGTGTGTTCACAGGTGTAGGTCCAGTGTCCTAAAAAGAAAGCCTAAAGTAATCTGGAATACAGTGGCTTCAGATAATCTTGTGAACTATGATGAAGTGAAGGAACAGAAAAAAAATTCCTATCACACACCTGAACTCTGCTTGCTTCTGCATTTTATGAACTATCTTTTGTTCTCCCTCAAACATGAATATAAGTCAGTAGCAGTGATGGGAGCCAGAGCAGGGCATATACAACTAGATTCCCAATAGGCACTTATCCTCCAGTTCCAGGAATTAGCAGTGTAGAGCACTTTTGATTTTAAAAAAGTAAAAAAGCTCCTTGGTTGTGTATTGTCACTTGTTGATGAGCTAGGAGACAACAGACATAAAGGGAAGGAAAGAAATAACTGTGTTAAAGGCCAAACGCAGCCAGACTGAAGTTATATTGGGATGTGAGGAGATGGAGAGGTCCTTAAGGGTCTTGTGGGCACTTTCTCTGTGCAGCTCAAGTTGCAGATGAGTGGCAATGTCTTCTTGCATGCTGCTGGTAGCTGCCCAGGCTGGCTGTCCTTTCCAGCGGATAACGAGGTGTCAGATACATGTGGGAGAAGGTGTAACTGTAAATAGTGGGTACAGTCCATATGCTGACTTTCATATTCCCTTTCAGATTATAGTAGAGACTTCCTGCACAACTGCCTGTACTTGTGCCTTCCCCCCCACCCCCAGGGTAATTGTGTTGATTCAAGCTATGTACATAATATAGGGCTCGTTGTTCCGATGTCTGCGATGATTCATTTATTATCTCATCTTCAGAAGAGCTGGATTTTTCTGACTGTAGCTTCTGTTTAGCTTTGTTGGCTATATTGAAGGAATGTATTTAAGCAGCAATGATTGAAACACTTGATTTGTTTTCCAGAAGACATCTGGTTAGCATTGTCAAATAAAACCGGATTTAAGTAGTTACTCATAAAGCCTCTATTATGTCTTTCTTCAAAGACCCTCCAGACAGGTATGTGTTTAGCCTTTGTTTTCTGAGTGCATCTGCCAGATCACTGTTCAGATGAGCAATATTAGGGTCAGTCCTACTAGTTGATAATCCTGCTGAGAAGATTATGGACTTAAAATAATCTTGTGTTTCATTAAAGAGCTGCAAAACAGGGGGGGACCACTTCATATTAACAATAGGTCTGGTTCAGGTTCAGGGAGATGTCAAGATGTGAGCTCCCTACCAACTGGAAACCTTAATGAAGTAAAAGACCATTAAAGGCTAGGGGTAGACCATATGTTCCAGAAAGACCTTAGAGCTGTAAAATAAAAAAAAAATAGAAATCAACTTATTTCTCATTATTTTAATTTCAGCAGTCAAGTTAGTACCAGAGGTTCTGCCTGTGTATTTTGCCCTCCTTACTGTTCCTGAATTAATTCACAGTACATCTGTTGATGGTTTTGGCCAAGTTCCCTACTCTCAACTGCCCTTTCTAATAAGGAATTTTAAAAAGCAAATATTCAAATGAAACTAAGCAGAATTTGACTGGGAGTCTACACTGAACATATCTGAAAACTGCTCTTGCGCTGAAAAATTGAGCTATTTGGAAGCATTTAGGTTCCCTAGGTTTAGGTTTAGTGCAATGCTGAGTATAAAAACATAGAGGGTGGTTATATGTAGATTGATTGCATGATATACACTATAAGTGAAAGCAATTCCAGTGAAAGGGTTGAAGATGAAAATTGATTTCAAAATAATACTAATGATGCTATTTTTTTCTTAAACCGGATTAATATGTTTTCTTAATGTTTATGATACAAGTCAGAATCAGTAGGAAGATTTAGCTGAAGGATTATGGAACCTCACTCCATTTCAGACCTGTGCTTTTAGTGGAGAGAAGTTTGAACTGTTACTGTCTGTGGTGGTGGTGTTTCTGCACTAGGTAAAGCAACTTCCATCATAAGGAATATCAGACTTCAAGGTGTTTCCCATTTTTCCTTACTTTCTTAGATTGGGGTGTTACACATACTTGGTTTAGATGGCTTTGAGTTTAATATTAAACTGTCCTAGGAGAAAAAACAATAAAAGCACACTTCATATTTTTATATTCGCTGTGTTCAGTTGTCTTAAGAAACAACAAATACCCATAAAAATGCTGGAGGAAAGCAGAGAGAATTATTTTAATGCCATCATCAAACATACAAAAGGAAGCAAAGAAACTGTTAAGACATTTTGTCACCACTAAATATAGTCAAGTGGAAGTCAATTGCAGAAACTTGAATTAACCCAAGACAAACAGTGATAATTATTTTGAGCACTCCCCAGTGACAGCTTGTTAACAAATATGATTTGTAATGGTTATTGCATTTGAGTGCCGTTAAAAACGTTTTCTGTATGGCTAAATCATGCAGCTTACCTGGGGAATTAAGGGTGGTATTAAATGCATTTGATTTTTAAATGCTTCAAGAAAAGAAAGGAGTGATCAACATGTTTGCATTGATTTAATGCTGTTAAAGATATTTTCACATTGCAGAGTTCCTTCTTAAAGACTTGCATCTGATTTGTACCCTTGAAACTAAATCTAACTGCTTATTTGTTTAATGCTTTCCTGTCATGCCCATCCTTGTGCTAGTACAAGCATCTGTACAGCTGAGCCATGAAGCAGCTTGGAGAAGCCGGTCTGGAAGAGTGGCCTTCCTAGCCTGGCTGGGTGTCCAGTTACCACATCAGGACACCCTTCCTAGCAAGAGAGCAAGCACTTGTGGGCTGGAGGGAAAAGACCTAACAAATACATTTGTTTGCTTTCAGTAAGATTTCTCTGAAGTATCCATTCAACAGACTTCTCCATCATGGCGTCCAGCAGCCCTCTCTTAAGGTTACCTTCATCCTGTGGAGCCCAAGACGTCTTTGTTCCTGGGAAACTCTACACAGTATCTGTTGTTAAAAGCTACCTGTGTGGCTGGGCTTGGCTGCTTATTCAAGAGAGGCAATACACATAACAGCCTTTAAAATTTTGTTAGGCCTTTCTTGTTACTGATCAGATAAGAAGGCCTTGCAATAAATGATTAAGTTTTGCTGGTGAGTTAAAAACTTGCCACTTCATATGACGCTTCTGGAAGAGGTGGGTTGGGTACCAGTGTTCACTATCTCCAAGCTTGTCTTATGGTTTTCAACATGTACTGGCAAAAATAAAGGTCTAGAAACAGAAATATGAAATTGCATTTCAGGGAAAGAGAGAGGAATAATAGGGAAGGTAGCTGGATTGGCAAAGGCTGGTGTTAGCCAAAGCATCTAGATGGAGCTATTGAGCAGACTTTTCTTCAACTGGGCTGCCATGGTTCTATATCGGTTGAAATTCCTGACCCATTAAACTGGGAGTCGGAACAAAACAGCACACTGGATATATCACAGCTGAAGTTCGTGAACTTGCTTTGCAGTCAGCATTGGTTACAGTTCAGTTGTTACACAAGTGCATCATTGCTGTGGCTTTACAACATATTTTAAAGTTTTGATACAGAAACACTCCCTGTGATAGTCAAGTTCTGCAGATGATATGGGGATTTATACATTTTTTTTATACATTTAAGGAAAATGGGATTTGATCCAAGCTGAATGAGTTTTTGGGAGGAATATAAAGTGATAGAGGCAAGCTGTCTGCCTCATATTTAGATCCAGGGACAAAAATAGATGCTACATTGGAATTAAATTGGGCTGCTTTTTTTAAAGCCGTATTTATCATGAGATATTTGTCAAAAACAAGATGGCGTTTGTACACCTCTACTTTTATACAGGCTGCTTTGTCCACACAAAGCAAGCTGTGCGTTCTTATCCCCAGTTTACAAGTGAGTGACTTATAAAGAGGCAGAGAGTGAAAGGCAGTAATTTTAGTTAGCTTTGCTAACCAAAGAGACCTTTGAATGAACTAGGACATTTGTTTTAATTATGGTCCCAAGCATGATCATTCTCAACAACCTTTCTATCTTGGAAAGTTACCTCGTCAAAATTCCCTCGTTAACTGGGGAATTCTCCTGCCTCTTGTAGAAGGGATGACTGCAGCGATGGAGCCAGCGTTGGTCATTACTGGTGTGGTGAGGATGAGAATTAAGGCACCTCAGGTTTTTTCTTAGTTGGCTTTATCCTGAGGTGCCTCACTATACACTCATGTGTTGCAGGCAGGGTGTAGATACCTGCTTGGACTCAGTTTGGGAGGCACATACATGAAACTTAGATTGTGTAGTGTCTGTAGATGTAAATTGTTGACCGGATCTAACCTGAAGTGACCTGCTCAGGTGCAGCAATGCTGCGTTGCAAATCCAGGTCTCCTGACACCCATGCCTCTGTCACAAACCCACAAGGTCTTAGTTGTTTCAGCTCAACTGGAAAAAAAATTCAAAATATGTGTGAAGTGCATTAAAATGATATACAGTTATTTTTCAGCTTTGAAACAAAGTTCTTTAAAACAAAAAGCAGTACTATAGTACACACTTATATTATGAAAGTGCAGTCAGTGTGACCCATAAAGTAATAGGTCATTTGTAAGAGTTTGCTTTTACAAGACAAATATATGTTGTACTACAGCTTGTCTGGTTTTAGGTGAAATTTTGAAAAGCTACTTGTAAGACAGTGTTTGTAGTTAAGACTTAGGGAGGAACATGGTTTGTGGATATTTACAGAAGAAGGGGTTGGCTACGTTTTTTGAAGACTAGAATAAAAAAAGATTTCTGACCTCAGGGAGTAGAGCATTTTTCCAGTGATATGTTCAGTGAGTGGATAAATGTGTTTTAATATACTAGTCAGCAGATTTATTTCTGTAGTTGACAGTTTAGCTGACTCTTGCAGTTAATAGCTTCTCTCTAGTACAAAAAAAAAAAAAAAGGNGGAAAAATCCCACTCCACGAAATGCAAGTTACAACATGAAAGGCTCTGCCAAGAAGTCACCCTGACTTGAACTGAGATAATTTTTCAAGCATCCAGACGCAGCTGTCAGCTCATTGCTTGTCCCTTCTTGCCAGCAAGGAGACAACAAGGGGTGGTGCAAAGGCAAGTGAAGTGTGTGCTGATCTTTCCCCGTTCTCCCTCTGCGCTGGGAAGTTTCCGGTGGCTTTGGGCAGCTCTGCCAGGCAGGCAGCATGTCTGCTCCTCTGGGAACCTGCTTCTGGTCCAACTGGTATTGTCTCTTTGGGTTTTAGCAATTAGTCTCTTTTTCAGATGCTGTTTATGGATATGAGGCAACTTCAGATGTTTCTGGGACGTTATCTTTCTGTCTCTTACTGCTTGACCCATCCAGTAGGATAGCTAGTTATGCCAAGCAGGTCAGAGCTATTTAGATATCTGAATAACCTTAATGCCAAGTTTCTAAGTTTATACTTGTGAATATCATGGTAGCTTTATTCTTTAACCAGTGTCTTTAGTGGTTGCTAATAAATACTTAAGAACACAGAAAAGTGGAATTTTTATATTAAACTCTTCAATACGTGCTTGCAAAAGTGTGTCTGGTAAGTGTGTACTTGTGGATGCAGACAGCTACAGAGCTTAAGGCCTGATCCTGCAACAGTCACATGAGCGGTGTTTACTTCTACCAGTAATCTCGTTAGGGCTAATTTAGTGAGTGATGGCTGCACATTCAGGCCTGAGGCATGGAGGACCGGTCCAGGGTGGTGGCAGAAAGCTGTGGCTCTGCACTGCTGCTGGGGCTGCACCTCAGGGAGATGTCCTGTGTAGACGGAGTCCAGCACTGAAAATCAGCCCCTGGAGGCTTTTTGCCCACAGCCAGGTCAATGCAGGGTGCCCCAACCCTGACAGGCAAAAGAATAGTTTTATGTGGAAGTTCATAAAAATTGACACCTAGTCTTGCACAGCTTTTTTATGATTAATAAAAAAAATAATTATGTAAAACTTCTGAAAATTAGAATCCATCTTCTTCTGACCAGTTCTGCTGCTGACAGGGTGATGCATTTTCCTTCATATAAACTTAAAGATACTGTGACTAGTTTTAGAGTTAGAAAGCTTGGCAGGTACGAAGTGTTACCAAAGTTGATTGAAGGAGAGGAAAAAAGCCAATGCATCCAGGCCCCTCCCAGCAAACCTAGCCTTTTGTTGCAGAGCAGTGCAATGTGTAGGTCTGACTAAGCAGACAAAGTAAACGTTAATCCTGGTTTTCCGCAATAATACCATGTCAGACGAATTACTGAGGTATCAATGCTGTGCCTTCTGTTCACTCCGGAGATTTGTGGCTCAAATTACCGTGTAAGAATATGGTTTCAAGTTGTTGGAAAAGCAGTAAGTCGCCTCTGTGTGTGAGACTTGCTACTGTGTGTTACCGGCTCAGGGTCAAATGCAATTACGTGCGAGTTTCTGCTATAAAATGGGGAGGAGATCTGGGCTGAGAGGCCTTGGAGGTATTATCATACACTTGACCTGACTGCCTGTCATGGAGGCCATAAGGTTTTACATGGAGAGGTTGAGTTATGCACAGCAGGGCTGAATTCAGTGCTTGTGGCTTAAAACTCTGGTGCAGAATTGCATATCATATCCACCCTGTTCTAGTAACTGGAAATTGTGAGGGGACCTTTGGAAGGTTTTTGACCACATTTCCTATGCACTTTCTTCTTGCTTAAATAAAACTACTTTGTGAACAGCAGAACTCAACTTCATGCAAAATTTCGTTCTCTAGGAGGGGTTTAACTTGTACCAGGTAAGTGGGGGTACATTATATTATAACATAGTCTGATTACAGTCATTTTTAAGCAACATTTATAATACAGAGGAGGTTTTGAAATTTAATGTATCACTAGTATAGAAGAAGGACAAGAACTACTCTATGGTTTTACCTAGCCAGAAAAGCAGCTGCAGGGCAGCAGTGGATGACCAGCAGGACCCTATACAGTCAGCCTCGGAGCAGTCAGGGGATGAAGGGAAGGTAGATCCAGCCTTCATGCCGTGGCACTACCCAGTGCAATCTCTGATCGCCATTGCCAAGACAGTGTCTCCTTCCTGGTCCTCCTGGGTGAATGATCAGTGTTTGTGAAAACAAAGCCACTTCATCTGGGGCACAGTGGTATTATTGCACATTTCTGGTCAGATAAATGAAAGATTATGAGTTTGAGCTTGACTACAGCATGTGCTGCAGATTTGAACTGGCAGGCACATCCTTGGGAGAATGGGTGTTTGTGTCCTGGCGGTTCTTAGAAATATGGAAAGGCTGTGCATTATTCTGACCCTGTGGGTAATGGCAGCTCTGCTGCTGGGTCCAACCAAGAGTGTGCATGTCCCTGGCCAGGCTAGTACTAACATATTGTCACATTCTTAAAACTGAAGATGATTAACACCTGGAATTGTCTGTCTTCTTCTGTTCTCTAGTTAGCTTTCTGTCTCTGAAATAACTTGCATGGCTATAGAAACTTTTTCGCTAACTCAGTGTCTAGAGCTCCTCTCAGTTTGGTTTGTGGGAATAGGACATGGTATTGCTCCTCTGGGAAAAGAGAAACATACCTGGAATCTTTCCTAGAGTAAGAATTTCTAGCCTCTTCCTGGGTATATTTTACATAAATAAAAAAAATTCATCTGATAAATACAAACCTGATTGCTTACAGAAGTCCATATGCACCTTTAATAATAGAGATGAGATGGGGAGAGGTGCCTCCAGCTAGAACAGTTTTTAAACAGGTCTTGCAAGCCTTGGGCTGGGAGCAGCAGTGACTTTGGTTAGATGTAAAGAGTGACCTTGTGCTGTTCTTGTGGGATGTTGCAATGTGAAGTAAAAGAATCCTGCCCAAAGCCTCTGCTGAAGCTTGTTGTCCTTAGTTGCCATTCAAGATGTGTATTTCTTGCTGTGCTGCAAAATGTACAGTGACAGCACATAAATAGAAAAGCTGTTCCTGGGGACAAATCACCTTTTTGTTGGTGGTGTTCACTTGGTAATTTGTAGCAATTCTCTTGGCTTCTTCAGCAGCATTGCTGCAATAGCTTCTTAAGTTACATGGGTCTCATGTTGTGGACAAATGGAGGTTGTGAGCTTGACAAACTGCCATTTTTTTGTTGTTAGTCCACTTGGACTTGCAATGGACTTGAGACCTTTAATGTTGACTTCCTTACATTTTTGGAGCTCCTCTGGGCTTTGTGAATTGCACTATTCATCATCTTCATGTCCTTGGTTTGGAGAGTAAATAAGGTCAAGCAATTAATATCAGAAGGTGCATCTATCATGTAGTTCAAGAGCCTGTCGCCCTTGGGGTGTGCTGTGTTGTCTGGTGTTGGAGAGTCACAGAAGCAGGCAGCTAGAGCCCTGAGCCTTATCCCAACAGCCAGAGGAAAAAATAACTGCATTCTTACATACCCCTTAGGTTGTATTCATGTTTGTTTGTGGTGGTTAGTGACTGATCTGAAACTTGCAGTGTCTAACTTGACAGCATGTTAACACTACAAGTTAACGCAAGTCTTTGGACTGTCTTGTTCTGCAGCAGCCCACTTACCCCTGCTGATTTGTAGCTCAAATTGATGGACAGCCCATCAGAGTGTTCACATCTTTGGGTATTATGTGCTGGATCTGACCGGGTCCAGTGCCAGATTTGTAAGGGCAGTGGGGGAATTTGTTTTACTGTGGTTGCTGGCAGTCATTTTTCATCCCCTTCCTGAGATGCAACAGCTATTTGCCAGATGTGTGCAGGGCTGGCGTGCTCACATGTGCAAAACGGGTAAAAAGGGTTACCAACCCTCTGTTCCTCAGATGTAGCAATTGATCTGGATCTCAAAACCCGCCACTGCCACCCTTGGCCCTCAAATGGAGAGAGAAGTTCATGTGTATGATCCTGTATGGAAACATGTGACAGGCAAGGACTTGCACCTGGCTCTGATGGAAGGGGCTAGTTGTCAAACTGTTAGCTTGCCTTCTTGATGTGCATGTACACTTACAGGGGAGCCTGCGCTGATTGTATCCTTCTAGAGCTGCTGTTGCTTTAGGTCAGTTGACCCATCAGGAGGATGCCCTTCAGGACCTCAGTCTCAGAAGCACCTTAGTATAGCAGAGGAAATGTATGCTGGAGTTGCAAACTAACTCCACTTAAGCATTTGCCAGGCAAAAGCCTCTATAAAACCTTGCCCTCAATATAAACATTGCATGTTTTTCATTTTAAGGGGTATTCAAAAGAACAAGATAGGGAGACAGATGATGCAATCACAGAAAGTCTTTCTCCAGCAAGTGATGATAAAAGCACTTTGTGTCGTGATAGTGCCTGTGTATTGTGCAGAAATTTCAGTTCCTTAGACAGTAACGTACCAAATACTTAATTTTATTTTTGTTTTCCTCATCTTTCAACAGATTCAGATCTCTATCTCTGGAAATGTAAAGCTAACAGTTTGACTGGGCTGATGAGTTTGGTTGCCGCATCTTGAACATTTAGTTTTTCCTTATGCTCTAGCGTCTGTTACTCTTTAGCACAATCACACTGAATATCAATTAGGAGGTGGGAAGATGATTGTGGAAAACTTGGGTGAGGGGGATGAGATGCTGACCAGGATTTTGGCCATTTTGAGTGGGGATGCATGTTTGTTCTGAATTCTTCCTGAACTTTGAGACTCTTCAGTATTAAACTCCGCGTTCTTTGCAGTGACATAAGATTTTGAGATTCACGTGATTTGCATTCCTCTCTCCAAAACCAAAATAAATGATCTCTTTCACAGGCAGGAAGACAAGACAAGTGGTCAGTGCCAAACTTATTTAGCAGATGGTGCTTGGGTAGTGAGCAACATCATCATTTCAAGTGTAAGGCACATAATGGATGTCTACCGGCCTGGCAAATGAGACCCCCGGTGCTACTCACATGCTTCTGTCTCCCATCTTGCAAGATGCTGCCATCTGTCAAGACACTGAGCCAGGCTTCACTTAAATCCATTTTCCCCTTTGCAAAGCTCTTGTCATCACCTGGGTTAAATAAAAGCCATGTGTATATATGCTATTCGAGGGGAGGGGAGGGGGAAATACAGATACAGTTGTGAGAAATGCGCCTTTGGGTTCTGTTGCTTGGGACAGACAGTGCTAATGCATGGTAAACATCGTCAGAAAAATACTCTGTTCTTTCATAAGTGCCATTGTGCACCAAGTGTAAGCAGCAGTAGCTCTTGTCCTGAATTAATCTCCTCTTTCTCTGTTTTTTGGCAGAATGTGACAAGCTGCGGCAGGATGGCTACCGGAGCTCACAGTATTACTCTCAGGGCCCCACCTTCTCCTCATCCTCCAGTGCAATCTGTGGAAGTTACCAGGATGATTATGAAGAAATTGAACAAAAGGTAACAGTGGGGGACAAAGTGCCGGAGAGAATACTTGCCTGCTGCAGTTTAATTGCCTGTCGTAACATTGTTCAAATAAGATATGATTTTTAGAAGATCATGAGGATGCTTGTTCCTTTGAATTACAGTGGTATGAGGTCAAGTGACTTCCATAAACTCTTAAAAATCACAGTTCTACTCATGCATTTATATTAAGTTCGCACTGGCATGTTCAGGGTGTGAAAGCCAGAAGGAGTTTGACAATATTTTGGAGGGAATACCCCAGCAAGGGTAGCTGTTTTAAATGTAAGTGTTTATGTTCAAGTAGGAGTAAGAGCTATTAGCCAGCCGTCAGTGTACTCACACTGTAACAGCGACATGTGCACACTTGGAATTGCTAATACAGGCAGTGGCGCAGTTGCATTGGGTAGAGGCTTTGTCCTAATGCATCACAACTGTTTTCCTAAAGGCATCCAGAAGAATGAAAAATTTCCCACTAATCTGGATTTATCAGCTTTCTTTCAGTTTGCGTCATGATTTTCATGAATATACGCACACGTCTCAACGGCGAGTATGCTTAGCTTAGAATCTAGAAATTAATGAAACAAATAAAAAGAAGGGACAGTTGAGCAGAAATTGTAAGAAAGTTGTGAAGACATATTTTTATATACATCAGTTTGTGTACATTTCAATTACAAGACTAGTAGTTGCATTAATGTTGTAAAGAAGAAAAGAAATTTTACTCCCCTGTCCTTAACTTAGACTGTTATTCCTGTGGCCTCTGAGAGAGAAGCTAACTTTGATGTTGTGATCTAGGACGTTACTGCTGAAGTGCGCAGAAAGAGGCACTGGAGCCTGGCTGTGCAAAGCTGAAATGCTAGAGCTCCTGGGATTTTCACAATAGATATTCTAAAATACTTTGCCTCAAAGTAGTATTGCTCAGAGAGTGGGAGGATATCCTTAATTGTAATGCAGTTTTATTTCTTTGAACCATTACTAAACCATATGTGCCTCTGTAGCATAGACCAAATACCTCTGTCTCTATGCAAAGTGTGCACATTCTGAGAACTCACTTTAAAGGGTACAGTGTTTTCAGTGCTGTCCTCCATGGTTTTTAATCACATAATAAAAGATGTTGTGGAATACGTACAGTCCTTCATCCAAGTAGTGATTGCATGATATCTGTGTATTGGCAGGGAATGCTAGAGCATCTTGTTTAGCTGTGTGTGGTATGTACTGTCAGTGAGCAGAGAATGTAAAGCACATTCATGCTGTGGAATGCATTATAATGATAATTTGAAAAATCTTACTGAAATCAATGGAATTATTTTTTCCACTGGGGAAAGTATTAACACTTTGTTTGTTGTTATTAATGTACTTCATATATATGCATGCATATATGTTACCACCTTGACCTTAGCCAATGCTGCGCAGCATATGACCGTCTGCACATGTAAAAATAACGTAACATAAAAAACATACAAATACACTTTTTTAACAATTCAAATGAAAGCATATAAGCATGAGTGAGGCCTCTTGGAGACTAAGAGCTGTCCTCCTTATCTTCGTTAAGGTTTTTCTGTAGTGTTAACATAGCGTGTTACTAACAATTTCTGTGCATTCTGGAAAAAATTAATGCAACTAATTATATTTCAAGGATAGGGTAGCACTTTCATTTCAAATTGGAATAGTTTCCTTTAAATATTTTTAGCAGAAAGGATGATTCAGAGCTGTGGAGAAAAATAACTGCCAAACGGACAGTCTTGGGTGTTACTGATGATCTCAGAACCTTAACCCTGCCGCTCTTATTTGCAGCTCAGAAAGGCATTAATCCCTTGTAAAAGGTAGCATGATTCTCCCTTCATATTGTACAGCTGAGTCTTTAGCGGTGTCCTTTGGCAAATATCTTTGTTCAATTGGCTTTTTTTGTAATGGCCTAAAATTTTACTCATTTTAAATGAACACTTACCACAACAGATCTCTGAATTTGAATTATAATCCCACTGGTGAAGTGCCAAGTAATTCTAATAAGTCTTATGCCTTGAGCAAGTCATATTTCAGCTGTCAGAAGAGTTCTTCAGCAGCAGTGTGTAACTGGGGTCACCAAAGCCCCATGATTCAAGATGTGAACTCCTCATCACTAGATGAAAGCTTTGTAGCTTTGTTGTATGTTCAAAGCAAAAAAGCCAGCATTTAAATTCTGTACATTCAGTACTTAATAGTTGAAACTTGAGAACAGCAGAATAATGATGGATGGATGAATAGCTATTTACTCTTCAGAAATTTGCCTCTAAGTTGACATAATTGCCAGCTTGTAGAAAAACTATATTTTGCTGCATTGTGACTTCACAAAGGATACCATTTTTCCCTACTCTTTTTAATCTGCTTTAAAAAAAAAATATAGCCAGATATTGCACATGTCTAACTGTGCTGGAGACCATATGAAACCATGGCTAGGCAATGCGAGGGGAGACCTCGGTCCACAAATATTCTCAGGTTTTGTGGAGGTGAGTGTCTGTCAGCAGAGGGTAGTATTCATACCACAAAGAGCATGATTTAGTGTGAGTCTTAGAAAATGTCTAAGATAAGCAGAACATTTGCTGTTCCAAAGGAAAACTGCTAGGGAGAAGCAGGCAAGTTATCCCAAGTCAAAAATACACAAATAAAATTAGAAAACACAGAAAGCTGAAGTCTGTGTTTGGTAGTTGATATAAAATGAAGTTCTTGGAACTACCCTGTTACTTTTAATGTTGATTCTTACAAGTTCCATTAATGGGGCACAGGCCAAGCTGCACTGCAGTACTGATCCTGATTGAGTTTGTTGGAGATTAAATTGGTTTATCTGGATTTTACATCTCGCTGTGACCAGCGTCTTCCTTTCTCATCTCTTACACACTACTGTTGGTGACGCGACCTGGGAGCTATTCCTGTTCTTCAGTATTGCTGAAGACAAAGTTATATTGAGATGTCACTTTTAAACTCTGGTTCCCCTTACATTCTGAAACGTGTACATTGTGTATATTAAACATATTTGCCTTTTGTGTGTTTATTTCTTATTCTTTTTTCTTTCCCTTTTTATCACTTATTCTCTTTGTTTCTTTTTGTCTCACTCAACAGTCTAGTCTGTTAGACTGCATCTCTCAGTCTTGCATTAGCGCCTGCTGTAACTTGGTTCCATGGAACAACAAGGTACCTTGCCCACAAGTGGGACCATCCAGCTGCCATGTCTGCAGCTTGATGTTTCTTGTAGCATTTAGCATATATGCAATTTTATTGTAGTCTTAGCTTTCAGTCGTTATCTGATTCTGGTTTTGGTTGAAAAAATAAAATTAAAAAATCAACTGTTCAACAGAAGAATGCCATGCCAGGTTTGTTTCCTTTATTTTTCCTCATTACTCCTCCTTGTCTGCAGTCCAGTATCCCCTGTTTACCACTAAAATGTTTTCATTCCTTTTTGTCTATTAACATTTGCCTCCTTTGAAACCCCTCCCCTAGTGAGCACTGTTTTATTTAAATGGCTGCTTCATTGGTTTTAATTAGCCAAGAAAAACCTTTACTAATTTGGAGTAATGTATTTTTCTTAAATGATGAATGTGAGCTACAGAGAGTACTTGCTCCCAGGCATGCAGTATATCATGTCTTTATTCCATCTATGAAATGTTTTTATGCCAAAAACTCGTGGTATTTTTCCCCAGGTTCTGTCATTTAGCTTATGAACTTTGCCTTGATGCATTCTCTTAAGCTTTGGGAACAAAATAATTTATTTTCATAAATGTTTATTAGTCAATAATAAATGCTTATTCATGTACTCAGCCAGACTGTTTGTTGTCTCCTCAGTATCTGCAAGAGACTGTTTAGTATCTTTAAGTGGAAACAAATGCATTAACTGTATTGGGTTGAGGGACTTGAGGAGGTCTAATCCCAAACTTTGCTTGGTGTTAAGAAGGACTAAAGTAGTTAGACACTTGGGTTTGGAGATGGGAATGCCTGAGAGCCCTGAGGCACAGGTTTAGCAGAACTGTATATACTTCTAGGTGGTGGTGTCCTCAACTGGTCTTGCTGCCCCTCTACTGAGGTGCTCTTGTAAGCAGCATATGTATTTTATATGGCTTCAAGTTTTTTTGAAAATACTGCTCAATTTACTGAGTTGAAATGACAGTTCAAAGCATAAAATGCCAAAGCATAAGGAAGTGAGTATAGCAACTCTTTGAACAAACAAAAGAGGGTCATTTTTCATTCACCACCTACGCTGTACAACTGCTGCAGGAATTGTGGATGCTGGAAATTTACATGGGTTCAGGAAGCAACTGGGTAAATTCTTGAGGGGGAATGGACTCTGTCCAATGCTGAGAGAATATTCAGGGGAAGGTATCTACTGTATGCATCCTCCTGATGTAATTTCATATGTATATAATTGATTTGCTATTATCATAAGGTAGATACTAAGTTGGCTTTTAGAGCTCTGATGCAGCACAGCTCTTCGTATGTTTTTAATTTTATTGCAACAGAGTAGAGGAAGAACAAAGGAACATTTCTGCAGTGCTGGTTAAGGTGATAACTTGCTTGATGGTCAGTAATTTCTGCTGACAGTGAAGGTTATGAAGTGAAGGATTTAGTAGAATAGCAATTTGGCTTCTGCAACTGAAGATCTGTGTGTAGAAGTATTAAAAAGGAATATTATATGAAAACTGGGGTAACTAGACTGGGACCTTGGTCTGGAGGACACCAAGTGGAGCAGGATGTGACTAATTCAACTTAAGTGTAAATTCACGTAAATGTATTATATGGCAGCGTTCCATAACACAATGTGAAACTTGCGGGTTGAAGCAGGCACATAAAGTGACATTCTTGATTGATTAAGAAATGGGAATTTAAAGTTTTTCTGCTTAGGGCTTTTTCCCTGTTATTGTCTTGATTCCTTTACATTGAGTTAAAAGGGCACTTGAAGCCATTCATCATAGTAAAAGGCTGCAGAAGAAACAGGATGTTGGCAAGTAGTAGACAGTTAAATTGGTATAGCTGCTGCCTGCAACACTTTGTTTTCTTTATTTTGTTTTTCTGAGAAAGTATAATTTAGAAGTGATTGCAGTAGAGGGTAAGTGACATGACTAGAAGTTTGAAGTTCCTTTGCTGAAAGGTAAAATTTGTATGGATTGAATTTTCCTCCTGGAGGTTACCATCTTTTTTCAGACAGTTTAGTATAAACCCATGGAATATAAAAAGAGTAAGAATAAACAGGATATTTAGGCAGAGCATGCTGTGAGATGCACAGCACATACTCGTCATCTAGAACCTCTCACATAGCGTGAGTGTGCTGAGGTAGTGAAACCCTTTTGTTGTATCTCAACAGCTGAGTAGGCTGAGGGACAGTATGTCAAGAAGTCATTGGAAACGTCCTGGCTTACTGAGCCGTATAACTTGTCTGTAGGATATTTATAGGCCATTTTTCTCCTGGGTTCTCATTTCAGCTCCCATTTGAAAGTTCATGCTTTTTCCCCCTCTAATGCATGTTTGTGGAAACACTGCAAGGTCCAAGGCTGCTGCTTTCACATCCCACCTTTCCCTCTTCACATAAAAAAAAATCACATACCACTATCATTATGAGTTCTTTGGAACAAAGAATATAAGTGGAGACAGTCATGCTTCTCCGGGAACAATGGGAAGTGTACCTACAGATGAAATGTGAACATTTATTCCTACACCCAGAATCACCCACAACTCTCTTACCGAATTATTTTGTAGGAGTACACACCACTGTCCTGTGGCAGAAAGTCATTCCTACTGACACAGTGGTTTGACCACAACTGCACAACAGGGTTTTCAGTTTTCATTTGTTATATGCTCACTGGGCTGATTAATTTCTGTCCATCTTACTCCATCTGCCCCCGATTTTCTCAACTTCTAATTCTGCAAAATTTGTGATTGTTGCTCTGGGTTTCTTTTTTTTTTTTTTAATAATTAGGTTTCCCTTCTAATAGATGCTTCAGTTCTTCTATCTATTTACATACTGTAATGGAAACTGCTTGGTTTAGATAATTTCCTTGAAAAGAAAGGGTGGCTTTGTAACCAGTATCTCTGCCACTTGACATATTGGAGTAGCCCCTAGTGACGGCTGTATGACAGCTGAGACCTGGCGCTGCAGTATAATCTGAATGTGACAGATATTGATGCTGACAGTATCAACCAAGCAGAGTATCTGAAGGTCATTAGAGCTCATCCTTAACCCGACACAAACTGCAAAACCAGGCTTGAGGTGTATCCCTTGATGTCCCAGTTCCAGCAGAGAAAAGCTCTTTGTAGAATGTGGGAGATGAAATTTTTTTGCCTCAACCCTGATTACTCCTTTAGGTGCACACACACGTGCCCTCCATGACACTGGGCTACCACCTCCTTGCCACGTTCCTTACAAACCTTTTTGTTCTCTCAGCTGCTTTTAAACCTAACTGGGGGTAAGCGTGGCATGGAGGCAACTTTCCCTTCTGCAGTGGCATTTCTCTCCCAGATTGCTTAAATTAATGAAGCTTTTTATGAATTTGAGATGGGAAAGCCCTTGTGTTTGTGTGTCAGAATATACACATTTGTGTGTCCATGCTGTATATGTGTATTAACAGTGTATGCACACACACTTACAAAAAGATAAGCATTCACATTGTATTTTTATAGGAATAGTTTTAGAGCCTTTTAAAAACAATGCAGGGCTGAAAAAAACACCGGTGTCCTCTGAGAAGCTTGTATTGAAAGAATTGCTGGGGCTTTCACAGGGCTGAGCCTTTCCTACAGAGCAGCATCTCTCCGTCCGCAGCCTTTCTAGTTAAGAAATGCAAGACTGATAGAAATGGATTATTTCCTTGAAGAAAAGCTCCCACGTTTCAAGATGTGGTTCCAGACTGCAGGATGACATTAGGAATAATTTCATTGTCTGAAATGATTTTTTTATTATGACCTGAAGATATTTTACTTTTCTTTTGCTTGTTACCTGGAAGTTGCTCTTATTTTTATTCTTTATTAAATAAATTGTTGGGCCATGTCCTAAAGGATGTAGAATTGAAATGTGATAGAATAAATAAATGGTTACATATTTATAAACAGTGGGAACTCCTAATAGTAACAGGAAGACTATTAAAATCAGGAGTGGTAAACAGTGGTTGTGGCACAGAGTCTGGGCAGGTTATTTGTATAGCGCTCGGCTTCAAGAGAAAACAGATCGTTTATACTGAAAGCGCATAATAATTAAGAAAATGCATCTGTTATAAATAGCTGTGATGTTGCTTTCCTTGCCTGTGTACAGCAGGCAGGGAGTAACTACTGGGAGAGGCAGTGGTCTAGTACAGACAGTCCTATTTTGGGCAGTATTCTGCTCTCCAAATGGAGAGAATAATGAAGAAAAGGAGGGGAGAACTGTAACTCTGGTCTGGTTATAGAGAGGGAGGTCCCAAAGCAAGCACCCCTGAAGCAGAGGAGTCAGGAGGTTGCAGAGATCTCTGCTAGTGGTACAGGCACCACAGATCTCCTCTTCCGTGGTTTTCTTCCCTGTTTTGTTTTGCTGAGGGGCAGGAAGAGGCGAAGGTTGGTTTTTCACCGGGTCTTCCTTTCTCTCCTGGTTCTGGAATTCCCTGGAGTGCCTTGTTGGCAGGAGGAGAGAGGACAGAAGGCTTCTTCTCCTGGGTTTGCTCAGAGATTGTGATCACCTGCTAGAAGCCCCAGTGGTATCTTCTGATTGCCCTGAACCTGCCTGTCCTTGGGATTTGCTGTGGACTAGTACTGTCCTATCAATAAAAAGCTACATTATGGCTTTCTCTGCAATTACTAGCATGCAGGCAAGGACATTGTCATGAAAAATACTTGCTCTACAAAAGCAAATGATGCTTTTGACTTATAACTTTGCCCAGTGGAAGGGTTTGTACAAGTTGTTGCAACCTTCTTTTCTGGTGTAGAAAGTTTTTTGTTTCATTGGTTTTTTTAAGTGAAACACCCATCATGGAGATGAAATCTGCCATTGTGATAAGGAATGACTTTTGAAATGACTATTCTACAACTACTAATACTGTTACCTGCTTTACCCCTGAAAAACCGGCAAAATGAACCTCCTTGACTGGGGCATGAGTTTCTCCAGGGCCGAAGCAAAGTTATTCCTACTACCTCACCAGTGAGTGTCTGATGATTTTGTAGAGTGCTTTGGCTGATTCTTTTACTGAGATGTCTTTTTGTAATAGGCTTCTTGCTGAGACCTTACGCATCCTTACAACCTAGTACAGCTGGAGCAAAGCGGTGCTCAAACCTCGTCTTCCTAATAGGGCACTGGGAGGGGAGGGGAGAGGGGAAGGGAAGGCAAACCAGGGTGCAGTGAGAGGATCCCCTCCAGGGACGATGCCAGTGTGCAGGATAATTAGTTACTGTGCTTTGCAGTGCTCAAGACCACTCTTTTCTCTCTCACTGGTATATATTCCTTAGACTGATCAGATCTCTTGGATAAATACAGTCCAGGTGTTCTCTTGTGGGTTGTTTGTGCGATTTCATATAGGTCAAAGTGACATTTGTGAGGGTGTATTTTGCTCCACAAGCAATCGTGCTGACTGCAGCAGCAATACCTTTGTAATACCATTTGGGTTTTGGTAGAAAATTTACACTGTTACATGTGTTTCTGTTTGTAGTGTTCCATGTCTACCCCAGAAGAAGAAAAGCTTATTACCATCAAGAGGCCTAAAACTCCAGCTTCAGATGAGTTATCAGATATCAACACCCAAACCAACTGGAGTAAGTCACTCCCACTGCCAACACCAGAAGAGAAAATGCGACAACAAGCACAGGCAGTCCAAACAGATGTGGTTCCTATTAATGTGACTGGTAGGCTTTTAATTTCAGTAATAACATTACACTGATGGAGGGAGGGAGGGAAAGGATAAAAGGGGATATATACAGTTGGATGGTATTTTGACACTTATATATTTGATGCATGAATTTTAAATTGCCTATTGCACCTTTCTGTGAAAACAGTTTGTGTTTAATAGTCTGTCTCTGAACTTAATAAGAAAACCTCAAAATCCCTTAAAATGATCATTAATGAAGATAGTCTACACAACATGTGCTTGAAGCAGCACTAGATATTCATGAAATACAAAAAGAGGATTGATGAATAGCAGTGTTTTGCTGTGGGCTGCACTGAAGATTTGCAATGAAAGATTGTGGTTTATACAATGCTAATGATATTTCAGGATTTTTTTCCTAGGAATTTCATGTAAGGAAGATTATCAGGGACTTCTGTATTCCTAAGACTAAATGTTACAAAATTAGAAAAAACAAATCTCTAGAGTCTTATTTTTATCAGCCACAAGGGATTTAGGTGTCAAGGAAAGTAGGGTAAGAACAGCAAAATTTAATGGGGCTGCATCTTCGAGCAAGACTCTTGATGAGACACTCCACTTATGTGACCATAGTCCACATTTTCTTTTTATGAACTGTGTATTAACTGTTCATTTTGAAAATGCTCTTTGGTTTTACAGTTGCAGGGCTCCTGCTCTGTGGAAGTTAAATTATGATAAAGCTTAATGCTGAATAGATACTTTGTGGTGTGTAAATAGAATTTCTGTGAAAGATTGAATTATCACTTCAGTTTAATATTCTCTCTTTTTCTGCACAATATCAAGATTGCCTCTTATTTTAGTTAATTCAAATAACTGACTGTTTGTCTGCCAAAACTAGGACGATATTCAATATCCGGTTTATTTCAAGTGCCATATGGCACGCTCTCACTCCATGCTTGCTATTACAATCAATTGCTTGCAGTGTTTGGTTTGGATTGTAAGCAAATTAGGTGTTCCTTTCCCCTGCGTGACTACCAATAATTTCTTCATCTATATCTTTCTAAACTAGTATTTTAAATAGGATTATTTAATAGTATTTAAATATTTAAATAATATAGGAGTGGTACTTCTGTTGCAAACATCAGAGACCTCTGAGAAATCAACATTTCCTTAAATAGCAGAAAATATTTGAAATAAATAGCTTGAAGATAGCAGAAAATTATGAACACCCCACCACTGGCGAATTAGCAGAAGGAAAATAAATGCAGTGCTGAATCTAGGGAATGTTGGATACAGGTGCAGAAGGCCGAGTTATGGGAACAATGGATAATCTGACATAATCAATAAGCTTGAGCAGGGCTTAAATATTGCGACAGCAGGGACAGAGTATACTTGCAGAAAGAGTAATCTGCTGTTCAATTGAACGACCCTGCATACTGAAAATACATGGGGAAAGTAAACAGATGGAAAGAAAAATGAGTTAAAAGAGATCAAATAACCCTTGTAGATTTAATTCAGTGTCATGTTTGGATAAGTCTCATTTGTGACTTCAACCAGCTTAATTTGACTGGTGTAGCAAACCTTGTGTCTCCTGGATTGTTTGGTTTGCACTCAGTAAGCTCAGCAATTCTCAACTTTTCTGATAAAAATAGTGCTCGTGCCTGTGGCACCTCACCTTTTTGGACAGTACTGTTGTGCATTTATTCCCTGATAAACATGGTAATCAGAAGGGATAGAAAGGGAGGGCAGTAAAGGAAGACTGCTGTTGCAGTATGTGGACTGGTCTCTGGGATCCACCATTTCCTTTCCCTTGGAATAATTATATTGCAGCTGCAAAACAAGGCAAGTGACAGTAACAGACTATGAGCCACACACAAAAAAGTTGCTGTCCTTGTTCCTCTTTAAAAAGTCACAATCTGCTCCCCTCCTCTGCCCTCCCACATGCCGAGTAATTTTATTTTCAAAGTTCCTTATGTTACTGCATGAGGCAGGAAAAAAAATGACCAAAAATTCTGTGCTGTTTGTTCAACGTGCTGTGGAACAAATCATCGCTGGTTTTTGTTTTGATTTGGCTTTTTCCTTTGCTTGCTCTTTTTCTCACTCTCCCAGAAGAGAGGTCAGAAAAATTCCACTGTATTACTCCTGGCATGAAATAAAAGGTTAACCTCTGAAGAGGCTGCTGGCAATTGACAGCGTTTTCAGCAGTGCATTAGTAATGATTCTGCTACAGTGGCCTCTCATGTGGCCGTGCAGTAAATGCTCCATGAGTTCAGCTTTCAGGGCTCTTCAGTGAACAGATTGCAACTAATACAGTAGTGGTAAAATCTTTTGGATAGCCTGAAGGTGCAGGGTCATTGCATCAGACTGACCAGCTGCTGACTAGACACCCAGATCTGAAAGCAGTTCTAGTCCTTGGGAGTGCTGGGGCTGAGCTTATTCTGGCCTGGAAGGGATTGGTCTGAATTTTCAGTGGTGGCCAGTCTTTGCTTTTACATATTCTGGTAAAAGATATATAATGGTGTCTGCTCTCATGGGTTTTCCAGGACTAACTTTCTTTCCAGGTGGGAGCAGTCTGGTGATGGTGGAGGTGATCAGTGCTAGGCTGGATCCTGCAAAACATTTAAGCATTTACTTAAGTCCAGCTTGACTGACTTCAGTGAGATTTAAGCACATACTTCATTTTTTTCTGTGAATCCAAGGAAACTGAGTAAACTGTATAAGGAATGCTAGATGGTTTGTTACAAACCCATAACAGAAAGAGAAAAGTATCCTTAAATCTGCAAAAAATATTTAACATTAAAATTGATATCTTCTACAAAAAAGACAGATGTTCTGATTTTGCTTGTTGGAATTTATTGACGCTACTACTTTAAAATTCTACAAATTTGCAGAGTGGCTTTGAAAAAGCCTTTGTGTATCAAAAGCCATTGAAGATGTATCAGTTGAGTTAGCTCTTGGGTAGCTCAGGGGAAGAAGTCACTGTGAGTCAGTTGACATAGTAACATTTCCCCATAGTCATCCTGTTTGTGCTGTCTGAAGCTTCATGTAAAAGACTCTCTCCTTGTTTGCACCCTCTAGTTACCATTTACATTTTATTCCAGGACATTCAAAGCTGCATTTTAATTTCCTTTCAACTCACTGTCTTAGGCATAATTGTTGGTCTTTAAATGGGTAATGATATGTTCAGAGATGCGAAACTTTCTTCTTCAGATTCTTTGGATTTAGAATCATAGAATTGTCAGGGTTGGAAGGGACCTTAAAGATCATCTAGTTCCAACCCCCCTGCCATGGGCAGAGACACCTCCCACTAGATCATTTGATAAAATATATCTAGAATTATTATCCTGCATGGCAGGATTACCTAATGGTCCTAACCCCGTAAGGGTCCTAATGTCCTAATATAGGTAATGCCACAGACAGTGAATAATCTGTCTTAATATTTCAGGGCTTCTACTAAGCCAGGGGGATCCATAGCTCTAAATTTTATTGATCCTATGGGCTTCCTTCTCCCTTAATCTGCCCTGACTTCAATCAATCCAAAACTTGGATGGAATTGGCACTTTTTTGTAGCTGTAAGGATTCCACTTAGTGCACTTGCAGCTCATGGGAACACAAGGCTCCAGTCAAACAGAGTCAGAGTCTTTGTATTTACAAGATGGTGGATGAAACTATGTTTTTTCCTTGCGTTTTCACAAGCCCACATGCTATACTTTAATATACGACTGTATCTTTAACTGTTATAGAGGTCCTGAGGTTTTCTATGCTATTTGCATGGCACACATCATACTGATGTGCAGTCAGCTAGGGGTAATATTTATGACATACTAGTTACTGTGCATCACTTTTTAGAGGTAAATAATTTGGTCATGAATTTTTAAAAAAGCATACAAGGTGAAAAAACATATACATGTATATCAAAGTTTTTTCTGCATTGTAAGTTTTAAATGGGTCATCTAAAGAACATTTAGCAGTGCTTTAAAATGCCTTAAATTCTAGAAAGGGATCTTACAAGTGAGATATGGGAGGTGGTCGTTAAATTTTTTTAGAAGTGATAGAGAATTAGCTCACAATCTAGAGGGCAAGTTTTATCTTGCTACTAGCAAAATGGCCAAATTATAA
>VYZX01014631.1:213204-259579 GCA_013401335.1 Brachypteracias leptosomus
TCCAAAGGAAAAATGCCTACTCAGTCACATTTGCACTACCCCAGGCTGTCCTCTTTCACAGCTAGTAGTGTACATGATATTCAGAGAAGGACTCCAAATTTTGACAGACCTTTCAGACACTTTTTGCAGAACTCTTTGATTCCAAACTGGTCATTCTTATTTATTTTTTAAAAAGATATTTCAGTTTTTCCCATACAATAACTTCACAGATAAAATTATGCTTCCCTTTCCCTTTTTGCCGTAGAGGAAGAATATCTTTTGAATTAGTCTTGACAGAACATAATTTTAGGTGCTTTACATGTGGAATTGTCTCATACATTAACTATTTCAGCAAGTTTTACTACCATGCATTTTGCATCTCTTTCTTTTTTATTTATGTTTTCAATTCTTGGTTCGTCTAGATTTTTCAGACACAGAAGCAAAAATATGTAACTTGTCTGGATGGGTTTGAAAAGAGCTAGAGGGCCAAGTGTAGAGAAAGCCAAGAAACAAGCAAGTATAGAAGAGCAGTTTTTGAGTGGAACTGTGCTCCTTCAGCATCTGTAATGAAACAGTGTCCTGCCATGGGAATCCTCTGCCTCAGGAAAGAAAATTAAGTTGCCTTAGACCTGTTAGAACAGCTAAAGTTAAGCAGCTTTAGATTTTGTCACCTTTGGATCTCACATAATGATTTTTGTTTCTAACTGCTGCTCTGAGATTTGTCCAAAGCTGCCAGGTGTCTGTCCATCTCTTCTTGTGGAGTGGATGCTGCTTTGTGCCGGCCATAGAGAACTCCTCCTCTTAGTGTGGGTTCCGTTCCTCTCTCTTCGCTCTCTGTGCTGGGCCTTGCTACCTGGCAGGAGACACTTTCCAGACCTGGAGGAATCCTGGAGATTAAAATTTGGATTTGTTATTTTCTGAGAGTGAGCAATTCATTTATCAGCTATGCAATCAACTATAAGCAAGCTTGAGAGTTAAATAAAATAGATTTGTTCTAACCAAACAAAGATCAAAGCTGGAAGTAAAGCTACATAAAAATACTGAATTATTTTTAACAAAAGATGACATTTTCCTGTTTTAGGTCTCTCTGAAGCTAATCCCTCAGATACCATGTTTACAGCTGATTTGAGGAATAGCAGAGACATTCCTCATCTTCTCTCATGTGTTCAGGATGGATACTTTTCACATTCCCTTCTTCCATTTTATATTGAGTTGCTTTGCTCTTTGTCTAGAGCTGAGATGAAATGGCTTGTGCTCCTTAAAAACACTTGCACTGCTTAAATGCAAAACTGATACAGGACATTGCTTAAATTGTTCATTTTCAGGGTCGTTAAAATGATCTTGAGTCTAGTGTGGTATTCTGAAAATGACACACATACCAAGGTCATTGTTTTCAACAGAGATTCTCTTTGACACATGTAGGCCCTACCTTGAGGGCATATAGTGGAGAAAAGCAGAGCAAAGCAAACACTTTCTTCCACACTACTGTTTGTCACTTGGGGTTCCCAATGCTCTTTTGGGCATGTGGATTTTGAAATGGGTGACAACAGGACTTGGGTAGTTGTGTGGAGAATGCTTCCTGCCAGCAGTGTTTCAAAACTTCAAGGTTATGTTTGTGATGACTTTTCAGACAGATAGCTTAATGCTTGAAAACATGAACTGTAGTTTACCTGGAGGAATAAGCTGAGAATGCAGTGAGCATCTTTCTTAAAAAGAATTCTTGAATTAATACCTTAAAGGAAGTTTGTGACTTTTGTCAGTCTGCTAAAGGTGACAGGTTTTATGGTCTTGGTTTTGGTTTTTCATCTTTGTGCTGAGCACATTTCAGGTTGCACTACTTGAAGATTTTCCTTGGCTCCTATTTTAAGTTGTGGAAATATCAGGGCTGGCAGTATCTCTCTGTGGGATCTCTCTCTGGATGATTCCCTGGCCTACAACCAGCAAGTACAGAGGGCTTCAGCCATCTGCCCTACGGAAGTTATCTGAGGAGCTTCATGTTACTTTTGTGGTGGTTGTATGTCATCCAGACAGCAAAATGTATGCCAGGAAAACTCTCTGATGGCAGTATCCATCCTGTTAGCGTATTGCTTTCCATCACTAGAAATTAAGTGCACTTGAAAAGAGAACAGTTATCAGTGTCTTCATCTTACACATGGAGAAACCAGGCACGCTGCAGTGAAGTGACTTAGCTGGAGTCACCCACCAGGCTGCTGGCAAGGTTGTGAATAAACTACATCTCCTCCATCCTTGCTGAGTACCCTTTCTGCCTTTCTCCCCTGTCATTCCCCAAATATTTCTGTAGCTGTCTATTCCTTATTTCTGTTACACTGTCCCAAAACAAACAGCGAGTTGTTTTAAAACATTCCACAGTTCATTTGATCGGAACAAGGATCCGAACTAAACTCCAAATCAAGCAATTACATTGTGCCTATTGACATTCTCCCTGTGGTTTCAGCTGAATAAATCTCTTCTCCCCTATAGCATTGCTGTGAATGGCTATAATATTTACACAAAGATTAAAATCCCATGGTACACCAAAGTTGCTGTGCACAGGCTAAATAACCAACACATACAGCAGATTCTTGTTACCTCTTGTTTATCCTTCAGGAGGAAGCAGAAACTTGAGAGAACCTCAAAGCTTCAAGCAGGCTTGAAGTGTTTTCATTTCTTGGAAGAGCTTCTGCCAGGCCAAGCTGCTGGGGTTCTCCCCTGGCTGCTTTGGCTTCTTTGGAACAAAAAAGACCAAACAGAGGAGAAGGCCTATGCTGATTGCTGGCCTGAGCTCAGCGGACGTGGTACTCTCGTAGAATTTAGCCAGATGTACTGAAAGGATTCATTAACTGCACCCATGAGGCATGTGATGAAAGTATCTTTAAACATTCCTACTTTTGAGCATTGTAATACTACTGTGTTTTCACAGGTGTCTTCCAGTGATGAATCAGTCACCCTGCATAGACAGGAAACTTCCTCATAAAAAATGCTGTGTAAATAAAATGCAATGTGATAGATGGGATTCTGAGGCAGAATAAGAATATGAGATGCCTGCCAGTTTAGAGATGCCAGTTATTTTCTGAACAGTTATTTTTTAACAGCAGGACCCTCTCAGTAGTATTTAGCAGAGCAACACCAATGTAAGAGGAGAAGACAAAACATTCCTCTCTTTGCCAAACACAGCAATGAAAAAAAGAATTTTTCCATATCTCTAAATTACCTTCATTGTCTTGCAGAACATAAATAGCATATATATATTTAATGGAGTCAGTGTTGGATCTAAACTGAAGAAAGGGCGAGAAACTTTGAGATGATGTTTTATTAAAGTTTCTGTTCTCTCAGTTTCTCTGTTCTATGTTGCCATTATCCATCGCCTCTAGTTTTCTTCAGATGGTGCCTTATATGCAAACCAGTATTCTCCTCTGGGAGAACTTGTTACAGGCCTTGATAATTTCTTGGCTCTTGGTTATCCTCATCTTCCTTCACATGTTCCAACTTTCGAGATGAAGTAAAGACAACAAAATACCTTCCTGTTTCCATGGTCCCTTCTCTGTGTCAGTGCTCTAAAGTCTGTCTCAGACTATCTTTCTTTTTATGAAGGTACCACATTACTTTGTTGTGAGTGTTTCTCCAGAGCTCTTCACTGCTGCAGTCCCAGGCACCGATGGACAGCTTCTGATGTCCAGGCTCCCTCTCTTGCAGGAGAAGCAGGTCTCAGATCTGAGTATCAGTTCCACCACAGTTCATCGTCCAAATAAACATACCTCACCAAAGCAGGGGAGAGGAAACCATCTTCAGGTTTTCCACCTTTTGATTTCTTCTTCTGCCAGGCATTTTGCTTTTCTTTAATCAAACAGAAAGTTTCTGTCCTCTTTTGGCTTTCAAAAGATGTCTTCTAGTTGTATGCTTTTTGTGTACTTTCCTTGAGTTATTTCAGTGCTGTTTTTGTCCACCTTAAGGTGCTATTCAGGGCATTTATGGCTCTGTGGGGGTTTTTCCCCCATCTACTTTTTTTTTTTTTTATCCTTCCTAACCAAAGGGTTCATAGGGTCAGAATAGCCTCAAATGCTTTTCTCCAGCTTATTTCCCTGCCTCCCATTTTCAGTAGCTCACAGTGACTTCAATGACTTGTCACTTCAGTGACAGGACCTCCTGTCAGTCATCAAGGTGGTTATGATTGACACCTGAACTGTCAATCCCTCATTTGCTTTCTTGTGGCACAGCTCTGAGCCCCTATTGTTACCAGCCAGTGTCCCAGGTATCCTTTGGGACTGCTGAAGCTTCTCCTTTAACATGCCTTAGAGGAAACAATTCCATCTCAGCAACATGGGGGGCACATAACTCCTTCTGATCTTTGGGAGCTCAGCTGTTTTATTGAAGACTCCTCTTAATTTATGCTTTTTCAATTAGTCCCTTTGGCACTAGCAGTCATTTAAGTTATAGGTCCTATACATAAAGAGAGTTCCAGATATCCAGTGGACCTGTGGAAATACCGTGCAAATACCCAGCTGTTCAAGCTGGGTAGTTCTGCACCTGCTTCAAGCTGCAACTTTAACAATCTTTGGGCAGAATATTTCAGAGTTATTGTCTTCTAACTAATATTGGTCTTATAGCTGTACTTTCTCAACATTGTACTTTCCAGCGCTGTTTATGCAGAGATCAGGGTATTACAGAGTATGTATGATCTGCTTTTTGATGATAGGCGACAAAAGACAGATACCAGAAATATAAGCTTTACCAGAGGTTGTTCAGTTAGTGAAATGAACAGAATGAAGAAAAACTTCCTTATATTTTCATGAAAATTCTGCCTTTTAGGGTGGCAGTGATATATGCAAGGATTCAGGATATTTTTTAGCTCACAGTACTGAAAAGTATCGCAGGATTCTCTGCAGTATTTTTCTCCCTTCTGAGAGATTACAGATGCTTCATGGAGCACAGTGAAAATTCCTTAAAATTACTATAAGCCCACTGTACTTGTCTGTTTCTTCTTGAGTGTCTATTAAAAATCATTTGGTATGTAAGTGGTAGGGTAAAATATATGAAGAATCTCTGGGATTTTTTGTAACAGTGGAAGTTGTGCCTGCAAAGTGACTTGGCCAGGTCACCAGATCTGTAGGAGGATTGCTAGGTGGGGCATGAGGAGAAGATAAAAACAACAATTCTTAGGAATGTGCCTGTGGCACACGAAACAAGTACTTATAGTAGAAATGATTAGTCAGAAGTTTGGGAAGAGAGATTACTTTTGTATACTAGTTGAAACAAGCATATTCTTTGTGATATCAACACACACACTTTTTATCTTCTGAAATCCTCAGTTTTCTATGCTCATCTCGGTACAGAGGACCTTTCTGTTGGTAATGTACAGCAAGCTACTGGTGCCACCAGATCAGCCAGAGTCACAGGAAGATCAGAGTCCTCTAGTAGCTAGTGCCTGGCTCTAGGGATTACATGCAGGCACTCTATTTTTTCCATTAATTTTACAGTCAGTCTCAATCCCTGCCATCTTTAATGAGCAACACCAGTAACTACCAGTTAGGGAAAACTGATGTAACTTGTATATGCATGTCTTGGATCAAGTACTTGGAGCTAAGGTATGCATTTGAACCTCTTCTCTGTGCTTCCATGCAAGAGTTGTTAAATATGCTGCATGTTTTGCTTGTTCCAGATAGTGAGTTTTCTTTACTTGCTGCTAGAGTCTACGCTGAACATGTGCATTAGGGAAGAGTATTTGCCCTAAGGGATACTTTCAGCATAGCAAGAAGTAGGGTAATAAAGAGGAAAGGAGTGTAGCTACAGGTCTCCTGTGGTGGACATAGCACTGACTGCAGAGCTACTGGACACAGGATAATATAAAATGCAGACAGGATTATTATTAATTACTTGCAGCCATATTTATCATACCACCAAATTGCAGCCACTTCCGACTTCATAACATTCAGCATCTGTAACCCAGTGTCCAGTTCTGCAACAAGTTTTGCTGCTGTCTGCTCAGACTTCACCCCTGCAACTAGATGGACGGGTGGATGGTATTCTTTAAAAGCTGTGATTCAGTTCCAGATTTTTGGTGTTGCAGCAATCTTGCAACTTCTGACTGCTGTTTATTTAAGTGGAGGGTTTTTGACAGATACAGCATTTTCAGTGTAATAGTCAATTAAAGGTTTTAGCTGTCCCTTAGAACTGGAGTGTTCATCTTCTAGCTGCCATTCCAACAAAGGTGGTTTGATTTTAAGGATTTTTGAAAACACAGCTTTGCATGAGATTGTGCATACATGTAAAGCCAAAGCTGAAGTAATTTCAGATTATGTTACATTTCTACAAAAAATATTTAAAACCTCAAGGTTGTGTTGTTGTGTTTTCATAGCAACAGCTATGAATAGTCCCTTGCCTGACCATATCCCATGTAACGATTGAAGGATGTAGCCCTCTGGTTTAGTGTGCTTCTCCAGCACTGCTCTGGCTAGGCCAACTAATGGTCCCACAGGCTCTGCCTGGGCATGAGTGCCAGGGGATGGGGCTGCTCCCCCAGGCATCTTGGTACAGCCATCCTTGGCCTATTTTATTTAGTGGTGCAGAGGTAGCACCACGGTTTAATTTTGTATTTCAGCCATCGCTGTGTGTTTGCCATAAACAGCAAGTCCCAGTAATGCATTCGAACACCCCTGGTTTGGGAAGGAGAAGCAGGGAGGTTAGCCAGCCCAGGATTGTTCTGCTTTGTCATTTACCTTCCCTCGCATTAATGTTTAAATAAGCAGAAGCCATCGATCTGTGTTACGCTGCTTCTGAAATAGAGTGCATTTAGCTTCCTTGGTGAATACAGACACATTGCATACTGAAATGAGGTGCTCTCAGCCACAGGTCAGTATGTGACGGCGTTAGATATTTGCTGTAGTGCTGACAGCTTCATTCTGCACCAGCCCCATCCTCTGTCTCATGTGTGTGTGTATGTGTGTGTATTTTACAGTGGTAGAAAGAAGAAAAATACCCCATCTCTTTCGTTATTTATATAATCAATGCACAGATTTTTATGACTGGATATTTTTAATTGGCTAACAGTTGTCATCACTGATGTCATGGTTCCAGAAACATTCATAATGTCTACTTAGATGTTTTTCTCTCTCTTAACCAAAATGGGACACTGATTCTATAGAAAAAATATATGTGAAAAACAAAATTAAGTACTTTTTCTTACTGTACAGTTCTTAATAACTGTATACAGAATATGCAAATACCTCTCTTGGTTGGCTGCAGTAGTCCATCTGTTCTGACAGTTTCCCATATTAGATTATCCAAGACTTTTGCCAGCATCTAAGTATCTAGCTTTGCTGCAAACCACTACCAGAAGCAGAATGAGGCTACATTTTCCTGAGAGCAAGAGAATCTACACAAAGAAAACTAAATAGGCTTCAAGCTGCTAAAAGACTACTTATGTGCCTGGGGAAAAGGAGTAAACAATCTTTTTGTGTGTGCTGCTTTCACTGTAGCCTTTTCAGAGCCCTCTTTTCCTTGTCCTAAATGCCTCTTTTGCTTGCCAGGAATAATTAAATGTCCTTTAAATGGTGTTTAAAGCTGTATGATAAGAATACCTATCCTCCTGATCCAGTTTCATATAGTAAATATGAAAGGGGAACAGTCCTATCAGGCGTGCTACTTCATCACTCCTGAGACTAGCTAAGGCGGAGACTTGAAATAACCAATCTTCCCCCGCAGTAACATATGCAGCATCCTTACAAGCATCTCCAGAATCACGCCTGCCTCTTGTGTCTGCTATTTATACAGTAATGCAGCTGAACTGAAAAGCAACAGCCTTACACAGACTAATTTTAAAGCAGTGCTCTGGTTTGTGATTTTAAAAGGCAGCTACCAATAAAAATGTAAGTTTAAAAGAACCCTAGAGTCCTGTCACCGGGTACTGACCCAGTGATAACTGTATTTTGAACTAAAACTATCTTTTCCATTGTCCTTGAAGGTTTTTTTAAATGCCAGTATATGATTGTTCCTTCTTTTTAAAAAAGTACAGTTATCTTTTTATTTCCTGACGGTGTTGAGGATGAGATGACCATGAGTACTAGCTGTTTCTTTTCCTCGCTTCTTAGAGTTTTTCCTTTATTGATAAATAGAAAGTAGTTCTATGAAGAAATGTTATTTAATTATTTCCTTTGCAGTGTTGGATAATGTCTTTGTATAAATGCTGTTATAGCATGTGTATTATTTGTGGTAAAATAATGCATGTTTCAATGTGTTAGCCTCCTTTCAGATGAACTGCAGGACTTGGAGAGGTATCCATGTTTCCTGAAAATTCTATTCGGAAGTGTAATGCTTTTTAAAAGCAGATCTGATTATTCACATTAGTCTCCAGATTTCCTTCCCCTTTTCTTTATTGCATGATGCATTAGCATGGAAACACACTTCACATTTCTCAGGCTTTTGTCTGTTCCTGCTGCTTTTCCTACTGGAAGTCAGACAGTGCTAGTGGTTTCTGACATAAGTGATTACTGTGGAAATTATTACCATGTCATAAACAGAGGATTTCATGTGTCGAATGTGTGGCAGGAATGCAGACTATTCTGTGAGCAGAGGGTTCCTGGTAATAAGGAAAAAGGGAAAAGAAGTGCAGAAAACACACAATGCCTGTGCAAAATCCATTGTTGCAGATTCTTTTTCAGGAGGCATAACCTGCAAGAACATGGGGATCAAGCAGTGTGCTGGGGTTTTTTGTTTTTAAATGAGTAAGAAGATAAATGTGAATTTGTGCTTCAAGAAATAATTATCTTCTTTTGACTCCAGCAGTTGGCGCTGGCCAAAGTGATTTCCGAGGGCATTCGATGTATGTCCCAGAGCACTGTTCCACGCTAGGGAGACTGGACAGCTATCGCTCTGCTATGCAGCGCTCTGAAACCAAGGACACCAGCTGCCAGACGGAGGAAGTTAAAGTTGTGCCCCCTTCCATGAGAAGAATACGAGCACAGAAGGGACAAGGCATTGCAGCCCAGATGTCTCAGTTCTCCAGCTCATCTGGAAACATGTCAGTGATGAGTGATTCTGCTGCAGTTATATTTGCTTCTCGTCAAAATAGCGACATAGGTTTTCACAGCTTGCCTCGAGCTGGTGCAAGAGTGTCTCTGCAGTCCCTAGAGCAGACACAGAGCATCTCTAGACAGATGGAAGACATCGCTGGCACACTACCCCACCAGCTAAGTAAATTGCAAGTGGATGATAATGTTGTGCATCTGAGGAACAATACCACTATGGAGACCCTGTCAAGGCCAAAGTCTCAAGAGATGAGAAGCTATGATAACGAAAAGTCCTCAAGCCCAGCATGTGTGGTCTCTCCTCATGCCACTTACTCAACAAGCATCATACCCAATGCAACACTGTCATCCTCCTCAGAAGTTATCGTTATTCACAGTGCCCAGAGTGCTGGATCATTGGATAGTAAAATTACCAGCTCCACTGTCTACCCAAAGCCAAGAGACAATCCTGTTGCCAGTAGTGCAGTAAGTGGGAAAGAAGATCACCATTCTTCAAGCGGTAACTGGAGTGAAAGTAGCTCCACACGCCACTCACAGACTTCAGATACCATCCCATCTAATACTGTCGTGATGCTTTCTCATGGTGACTCTGCTGTCTCTCTTAGCTCTCCTGGAAATGCAGAGGCTGGGTCTCAGAGCACAAATTACAGCTGTAGGAACGATCTTGCTTTACCAAACCCTTCCCAGGACGGTGATGGTAGGAGTGAATCTAGCTATTCAGGGGAGCAGGCACAAGCAGCAGTGAGCAGCACAGAGCATTGGCTGTACAAGTCTGCAGAAAACAGTGAGACTCCTTCACACAAGGTGGTTTGCACCACACCAGGCTGTGCCACTCCCCGTAGCAACTTAAGCAGCAGCAGCCTGGAGAGGACTTCAGTCAGGGATGATTCTACTTCTCTGTATTCTGTGGACCACGATGGTTATTACGGTTCCATGCCTATGGACTCCGGACTGAAGTCAGACGTGCCTTGCAATAATACTAATGGTTTTGGAAACCCCAGAGACAGCGTGGTAAATGTCTTTGAAGGAAAGAAGAAGAAACATCAGGATGACCAGTCAGGCCAAGGTGACAAGTCCCTTGCAAGAAACATCTCTCTGAAAAAGGCAAAGAAGCCACCTTTGCCACCATCCAGAACAGACTCACTCAGAAGGATGCCCAAGAAAAAAGCCCAGTCCAATGGACAGGTACTTGATGAAACCCTCATTGCCACCCTCCAGCAGTCTCTGCAGTTGAATCTTAAGTGCAAAAATGGCAGCTCCCCTTCCCAGAGCCCCTGCAGTGATTATGAGGATCCCTGGGTGTTGCGCTCCCGCAGCCAAAGCTCGGTCAGTGCAAGCAGCAGCATGATGTCCACCACCACTCCAAACCTGTATTCCATCTGCACAGTCACTCCCTCTCAGAGTGAAACAAGCAGCATCAAGTCGGAGTACGCTGACCAGTGGGGTTACTACAGTGATTATGCCTCAGTGGCAGACGACCAGGTAAAATCCCCAGTGGCCCATTCTGCTAGTACATCATCTGCTCTCAGCGATTACAGCATCAGCCACTTCAGTGATGGCTCAAGGGCTTCTGTGCCACAAGTGCCAAGTGGACTGGCCAAACCAAAGAGCACTTCTCCAGAGAAATCCCACCGAGTCACATCGCCATCGAGTGGGTACTCCAGCCAGTCCAATACACCCACTGCGCTTACTCCAGTGCCTGTGTTTCTAAAATCTTCATCATCAGGAAATGGGAAATCCAAGCTGAAGCCTAAAGTGCCTGAGAGAAAATCCTCTCTTCTGTCTTCAGTCTCCATGTCTTCATCCTCCACTTCTCTTTCTTCAAATACATCTACTGAAGGGAGTGTGAGTGTGAAGAAATTGGACCCCACCCTGAGCTCTCCTCTGGATCCTGGTGTACCTCCTCCACCACTTCCTCTTCCAACGTCTCCACATTGCCCCGAACTTTCTCCTCCTCCTCCTCCTCCAACAGAAGTCATGGATCCGTCACCATTGTCAGCCTCTCCCACATTCCCCCCTCCTCCACCAGAAGCTGATGTGAAGTCTTCCTTTGCCCAGACTGTCCCATGGTTTCCGCAAGAATCCTCCATCAGTTTGTTCTCTTCCCCTATTCCTCCTCCTTCTACTTGCCCCTTAGCTGTCCCGCCACCAGCACCACCTCTTGATCCCAAACTAACAAAAGGTGCAACAATATACCCACAGTATTCTTTTAAGAAACATAACCAGGAAGATTCTTGCTATAGTCCAGTGAAACAGCCACTCAACAAGCAAGATGCATCAAGACCTGTGATGCCCTTAGTAACTACCAAAGCGTTGCAAATGGTGCAGCTGAGGTCTGTGAAAAAAGCGACAGAAGGTGAGCCATCACCTGAATCTGCTTCTGAAACCACCTCTCAGGAAAAGGGTACTGTAAATTCATCTTCACCGTCTTCCCTAAAGCAATCTTTCTCACTAAGACTTAGTAGCAGCTTAGGTGAAGAGGAAATGAAAACTCAAGGCACTTCATTTAAAACCTCAGTTCAAACACTGGCTTGGGATTCTCCTCTCCCTTTCTCCAGTAGTATACCTGCACTTGACAGCGATCAAAAGCCTGCAAGTGCAGTAGGTCTAAACAAGTCTTTTGAGGCTGATGCACTGGGGACAACTACTGAAGACACACCCGAGTCCTCAGTGCATTGTGAAGACCTCCATTCTGGCTTATCGCTTCAGGGATCACCAGCATCTCCTGACAAGGCTCAGGTTGTATTGCCAAGCAAGAAACCACCTCCTATTTCAAAGAAGCCTAAACTGTTCCTTGTTGTACCACCTCCACAGTTAGATCTTACAGTGGAGAAAATAGCTGAAGTGAGTGATACTGTCAGAAGCACATCAAGCCCAACTAAGAGAGACGCTGTGCTTGCACACTGCGAGCAGGCGAGAAACTGTGTTACAGATGGACTCAGTTCTAGCGAGATGGACACTGGCAGCCTGGTTCCTGAGGGAGGAGCTGCCGGATTCACCTTCTCTGAGACAGTGGGAGCTAATGCCTTTGTGGTACAGCCTTCTGCATCACCAGTTCAAGAAGAACCCAGGCAGGAGGAGCAGCCTGCTTTTGATGAAGGAAGCAGTTCAGGCAGCAGCCAAGACAGTAGCAGTAATACTGACGGACACCTCTCTCAAGAGAACGAAAGTGGTGAGTCTCTTTTCTCTGACTCTTCTTTAGATGCAGCAGTAGCTGTTGTAAAGAGGCTGGGGAGTAAGAACAACAATCCTAGAATTTAGGTGGGCTTCTGAAGAGAAAAGAACCTCCTGTGATAGTTATAACCAAAAGCCTAAAGAAAGTTGCAGGGATCCGATTAATACTTTGAGATTTCTTCTCATTCCTTTCTGACTTATCATTATGGCAGACATGGAAAGAAAAAAATGCTTTATTTAACAGTGCAAGGATTAAAACATGCTATGAAAGCATGGTTAGCTTTGTTAATTTTGATTTTGCATTTTAGTGGAGCCATGCAAATTTTCTTCTCTGCCTGCGTGTGTGAGCAAGTACAGGCATCTCCTGCACTGCAGTTCCCTAAGCAGGCGTTGTTCTGAAATTACAGTAATGACAACAGTGCGCTCACTCCATCTCTTGGAAGCTGCCTTAGAGGCAGCGAGGGCTGGTTTCGGGGTTGTATGCCTGTTGGGTTCCCACGATGGACTGACGGTGTTGTTCATTCTCTCTGCCTAGTGGAGGTATTTGAATCAGATACAGCAAATAGTTCATTCCTATCGAGCAATAGTTATGGGGAGGAGACGGATGGAGTGGCAACACCAGCAAGACCAAGGACTACTGAGGATCTTTTTGCAGCTATTCACAGGTACTGTAGAAATTGCCCTTCCCGTACTGTCAGGTCTGGCAGTTCTCTCAAAAATTAATGAACATTGTTTTACTAAAACACCCAATTACAACAGTCATTGCTTTAACAGAAAGCACACATTTATCAGCTTCTACTAAGGCTATATGTGAAAAAGATGAGGAACAGAACTTGTGCTTTATTGTTCTACAAATGTATTTAATCCATTCTGAACTAAAAGCTATTAGATTAAATCAATGTAGATTATATTATAAATATCCCACCCCTTAAAATATCAAGTTACATCTAGTATTTATTGTACTGTTCTCAATCTGCCATATTAACTCTACTGTTGCTTTTTTTGTGTATCTTTTTGTTTTCATTCTTGTTCTTCTCCATCTCTTTTTACTCTCTTCGCTGCTTATATGGTGCAGTTTGGGACAGAGGCTCAACGCTAATGCTTCATGGCAAGCGTGGCTGAAACTGGCAAGTAACACAACATGTCAGTCATATGGCAAAACATATGGCAAACGCTGGATTATAGTTTGCCATAATCCAGCCTGAGGTCGGGTGTTTGTGTCAAACTGGTTCATGAATGAAACGTGCAATATCGGCTCTATTATTAATGACATTATTCATTTCCCTTAAAAGCAAAATCATCTTGAATAGGCAACTAGATTTTTGTGCTGTTCACATTAGATTGTCCAAAAAAGAAAAGGAAAAAAAAAAAAAGCCTAAAACCACAAAATGAAACATGTGCACCATTTAAACAGTACACACAGAAGACCATTACCACTCTCTGAACTACCGAGCTTGCTTTTAGACTAGAATCGATGTAGTGGTAGTGCCATCTTCTGGCTTTGTCTTTTACTTCAAAATGTAGAGGAGTCATCTCTTTTAACTGGTCACAGAAAGTGCTTGGCAGCACCCGTGTAGGTTTATCTAGGTGTGCAGTCAGTTTGTGCCCCTGTGCGTGAGTTCTGCACCAGGACTACTAAGGGATGGGAAAAGCCTGTTGTGAGAACGTGACTGGGAGCTGGGAGACTGCAGCACTTGGGATACAAATACCATTTTTTCTTTTTTGAAGCAATTCTGTTTCAGATTTTACAAAAATTACGTACATATGATACTGACTTTTTGTAATTTACAGTTACCCCGTAGGACTTGGCCTGCAGGAGCTGTTCTAAAAATGGTCTGTTGCATTCATGTTGCATGGTGCTCCCTCGGACTGCGACAAATCTGTTTTTAGAATAGAAACATTCTGGCCAGTAGCCTGTCTCCATTATGTATGCAGATAGAGAGTGGATCTCTGTGTGTATGCACATACATGTAATTCATGAGTTTATGGGGAAATGGACAATGGAACTGGATGTGACATACTCAAAATTGCTTGACACATTTGTTATTAAGACCTTGCTTTTGCTGGCTTTAGACTTGAACCTTCTTCCTTGGTTGTTAATTTATAAAAAATGTTGTGGTTTTCCTCCTGCTATTTCTAAAAGGTATTATTTCAGTGATTGGCACGCTTGAATATGTGCTTTGGAGTAAGACGAGATTTAGTGGTATTTGTGTTAAGGACATGAAGAACAATCTTAAGTTTAAGTCACAGTTTTGCTTGAATATATATATCCTATTCCTGTCTGAAAAGCCACCAAAACCAAATTTGGTTGTTAGTTTTAAGTTTCTGCCATAGTTCATACATACCAAGAGAAGCCGGTTAGATGCTGACAGCGAACTGATGGCTCTGCACTGCGTTCACAGTCTTACTGAATTACTTCAAACCAGGAGAACTTAAGTCTTTCCTGCAGATCTTTGCAATTGATTTTGCTTTCTGTTTACTTGAAATTTCATTTGGGTTCTGGCAGTCGTATGACCCCAGCATTGCAGTGTTTAAAGATACCCACAGGCAGACAAAACCGTAATGAAGGGAAATCTTTTCCCTGCAATTAATGCACACACATGTTCACTTACAGGCTCACTGAGCATCCAGGCACCAAATTCACTTGCTGCCGACAGTACTGACACACAGTTACATCTAGACACGGTTCTTATGTTTGCCACTACTGAAGTCATCATTTTATCCCTTTGCTATCTTCTGGTGTCCATTCACCAGCAGGCTGAAGGGATGTCAGTATTACACTCTTCTTGCAGAAAGGCAGGTGGAGGCAGCAGCAGCTGAGAGTAGCAGCTGTTACAGCTGCCTGTGGGGGATATCCTAAGTGATCAGTGCGTAAACTTCATCACTTAAGAGAGACAGGACCACTCCAAAGTTTTGGCAGAGTTTATAGCAATGTCTGTTGCAGCCACCTACTCAGCTGATGGTTCCTGCTTCTTTGTTTCCTAGGGATTTTTTTATTATCAGTAGTCTACAATGCACAAAGACATTTGAGGTTGCCTTGGCAAAGTCTCAAGGCCTTTAAGAAAGTGCAGCGCAGTTTCACGTTAAGTAAAAATCTGTTTTACAAGGAGAACAGTCTGTATTGAACACATGCTTGATAAAAATTAATAAGGAATTATAGCATGATAACCTTGTATTTAACACAAGTCAGCAGACTTGTTACAAACTTTTGCCACAATAGCACATGTAAAATTAGCCTTTATACAATCTTCTTGAAATAATTCTTGCTTAGCCTGCAGTGAAGCAAAGCAGCTTTGTTACAGATACCAGGCATGTAATACATTTCTTTCTTTAATATTTCTGGTAACATGAAAATGAGGCAATCGAAGTCTAGTTTTCATTTATTCCCAGTTTCATGAGTGTTTCTTAATTTTGTTTTTGTTTTCCCTGCTCTTTACATTTAAATTAAGAACCACTCTGCCCTTTCATTTGGAAGGATAACTTTCATGTCAGGAAGTTCGTCTCTCCATTTAATCAGAGTTGCAATGACAGAGCTCCAACAGAACTGTGATTTTTTTCTGTGCACCTTGATAGAAGCTGGAAAACTCAGTTTTCGCAGTTCATTTAATGTTTGGTTTGGAGAGGACATTTTCTTTTTTAAAATCATTTAATCCAGAATGGTTACATGTGGCTCCCTTTACTCCATCTTAACTTCAGCAGCAGTGCATTGCAATATCTTTTTCTAAAGGCAAGTGCACTAAGCTACGCTTCTAATTCTCCAGTGAGCATCAAATGAAATAGTGAAACAAAAAAACCCAGAAAACACCAACATATAACTTATATGGCATGTTTTCTATCAAATGAAACCAACAGACAAGTGGCATTGAGTATAACCTTTATCATGTATTAGTCTTAGTAGTGGAACACTGACTCCAGAAGACCTGTTTCGCTAAATTTGAAGTGTTTTGGACATCAGTATTGCCATTTTTAGTAGTTCTATTTTCCCAGATTTGCAGAAAAAGAACGATAAATTTGTCTCATACCTCCAGTACCTGGATTAATGCCATTACAGTTTTGGTGGTGTTCTTACTCATGCTTTAGATTTAGATTATTTCTCCCTTCTCTCTCTTTCTGCTTTAGTTTAATTCATTGTCATCCCTGTAAGCTGAGTTTAATTAGGTGAGGTGAAAAGTTGTGGTTTTTTGTTTAGTCCTTTTTTGTTGTTGTTTTTCCAACTCAGATCCAAAAGGAAAGTCCTTGGCCGTAAAGATTCTGACGACGACCGTACCCGCAACCATTCTCCATCACCCCCCGTAACTCCCACTGGTGTTTCCCCAACCTTAGCTACCCTCAAACAAGCTGGATCAATTCAGAGAAGTGTTCGCAAGAGCAGCACCAGCAATGACAACTTCAAAGCCCTGCTGCTGAAGAAAGGGAGCCGCTGTGACACCAGTTCCCGCATGTCCGCAGCAGAGATGTTGAAGAACACGGACCCACGGTTCCACCGGACAAAGACAGATGCCTCCCCTGACCTTTCCGACAGCTCTGCCAGCTGCTCACCCAGCAAGAGCAAACGGGCCCAGGAGGAGTGGGCCAAGAGCGAGGGCCTGATGCCAAGAAGCATGTCCTTCTCTGGCACCAGGTATGGCCGGTCACGAACACCCCCCTCTGCTGCCAGCAGCAAGTACAATGTCCGCAACCGCATCCAGAGCAGCCCCATGACCGTCATTAGTGAAGGAGATGGCGAAGTGGTGGAACAGTCAGAGGGTAGGGTCCGAAGGACTTTGGAAGAGCAGCAAGAGAGGCAGCTTGATATGTTTAACATTGATGAAATGGACATGACTGACTTTCCATATGCTGAGGAGGCAGGCTGCAAGGAGACCTTGGATCCAACCCATCTAGACTTAATGACTCAACCAGGTACTTCAAGGAAGTATCTAAGCCCTTCAGCTGAAGAAAGTTAAAAGGCAATGACAGAAGGCATTGAATATTAGTCTAGAAAATGTCAGAGGACTAGATTCCAGAAGAAAGCCCAGACCAGGACAAGTTTACTTTGCTGAGCATTTATTCCGTGAACTGCATGTGTGTGTTTAAATGCTTAAAGCAATGATAGTTCTGCATGATTGGGGTGGGGAGGACTTGCTTTGAATGAGTGGTCTGTGGCTTAAAGAAAGTTAACGGTTGAACTTTTTGTGTAAAGCCTTAGAAGTCCTCTTGGGAGGAGGGGGGGGACGGGTTTTCTCCGAGCCTGTAGGGGTGTGAAGTTTTTCTTTTTCTTGTGACTGCAATTGTGCAAGCAAAATTTAGGAATAGGCCTGAAAAAGAGGAATGGAAAGGCTCCTGTGATACAAGCTGGACATTTGCTTCAAAAGCATTGCAGTGGTGCAGCGTAGTGTATTTGTTAGGCAGAGAGAGGCACAATGAGGCACATTCACCTCTGGGAAGGTTGTGGGGTTGGTAGTGGGGTTACATGGCTTATTACTGGGGTATGCCCCAGTGTCTAATGAAGCGTGTCCTGCTTGAAGCAATTAGGTCACCAGGTTATGAATTGGTCCAGGGTACTTTTTGGTTTTTTTTCCTGAGGGAAAATGAAATACGTAGTTAACGTGGAAAAGGGAGCTGAGTTTTGTAGCACACTACTAGCTGCTGTGCAGCCTCACACATACACTTGGTGAAACACCCATTTTGAAGTGAATTGCTTCCTTGACTAGAGTATTCCCTTGGAGAACTGGAACAACAGGATGTGTGCGGAGGATGCGAGCAGGCAACAGAAAAGTGGGAGAGGAATTAAGCAGAGTTTGGGAGGGTTATGTTTCTGAATTCGAAAGCAAAATGTGACGTTGAGAACTTGCACTACGGAGCTGTAGGTGGAGCCTGTCTTTCAAAATTGAACCTTGGGAGTTGTGTTTTGCCAGAAGTCTGTCTTCCATTTGTCAAAATGGGAAGATTATTACTTTTCATCACTTGAAATACAGATACTTGCTAACTTTTGGTTACCAAAGAATAAGTTACAGTTACTTTCCTTTTTTGATTTGCCTGCAGTATTTCTCTTCTTTTTTAACCTTAATAATTTAGTGAGGTTCGTTTTTATTGTATATTTTATAGATAATAAAAACATTTAACGGTTTTCCATTTATAAAGAAAACCATTAATTAAAACTGAAATATTGGCTGGAGTTTTTGGTTCTTAGTGGGAATTAAGCTTTTAATTTTTAAGAAGAATTTTGCATCATTTGATGGCGTGCTCAGTTTTTGTATTGTTTGTAAATATTGAAAGTTGTTTAAATATCTTTTGATCTCCCTACTGTAGAATTTATACATTTTTAGATTGCTTTTAAGAAGAAAAAGCACTCTTTGTAGATTATTTATTTTAGAGAAATACGCTTGTAATCTCTTTCTTCAATCCTTTACTTGTTAGTAATGTAAATTTCAGGGGCCTTTGTTTAACTCTTCCCTTCACAAGAGGGGAATAGTGATGAAAATGCTGTGACTTTGCTTCAATAAAGAAAAAGGCTGCCAGTTGCCATATTGTCTTTTGAGTTGATTAAAATCTCCTTCAAAAGATGTGTCCTGCAGTGTATGGCAACCCACTGAATGCCATAAACCATGCATCCAGCTACTAATCTCAGTTTTCTTTTCAAAATTTACTAATTCACTATAGAGACAACTAAAGCGTACTTACATATCCATCCCATTTTGGCGTCTCAATGCTGAGACTAAAAGAATTGAAATAATCCTAAGCTTTTTCCAGTATCATTTGTGAGTGTTTCTACTACTTCTCTCTTACTTGCAACCTACCCTAGAAAACTAAAATTCTTGGAGAACCAGATTATAAGCAGAGTAAGTGACAAGTTAAATGAAGAAAAGTTGAATCCAGCTGCAGTCACTGGAACAGGGGTAGGATTAACTAGTACACAGCAAACTTTGTACCATTTTTGAATGCTAAATATATTTAAAGAGCTATTGGATTTTTCAAATTAGTGAAAACCTAATTGGATAAAGTAGATCGTTTCAGATAATATTAATACTGATCTGAACTACGTACTGTTGGGAAGAGGTAATGCGAAACATTCTGCAGCTGCTAAAAGTCTCCTGAGTGTTGCTTTGGTGTTTCTTCCAGAGCCGATCACATGAAACATTGAGCACTGTCTCCTTTTCACAGCAGGTCCTGTCCCTTTCAAAGCTATGTGTAAATGCTAACTAGTCCTCATGCCACCATCCTGACAGGAAAATTCTCAGACTTTTCTTATTCTTTACAAACGAGGAAATAATCTAAGTGAAAAAAACGCAGCATTGGAGAAAATGCTAATTCTGATGTCTGCAGCTTCTGCAGTTCTTCACATCATTTTGCGTAAGGTCCCTGGAGGAGAGAGTTTACCCAGCTTGTGTCCCTGATGCTGGCCAGATGATGCTGCTGTAGGCTATACAGGGAACTCTTTGGAAGGTCCTGGCTTATATGCACGCCATCTTCTCAGTGCAGGTAGGTGAGATTAAACTTAAAGGTAGCATGGGGTGAATTTCTTATCTGGCCACAGGTAGCCTTGATGCTCATCTAAAACCTAGATCAGGTGTGAGTTTGGATTGAAGCTCAGGTTTTGGCTAACGTGCAGAAGGCAGTGTTTATGTAGCCCTGCTGATGTTGCTACATGACTACATTTTACACAGTATAAGATGGGGTGAAAATACATTGAATGTGCTGAACTAGGTTTAATAGTGCTTATGATGATACTTATTTAGGCAACTGGTGTAACTTTCTTACGGAGATATCACCATGTCCTCTTCCCCCTGCCATAATCATCTGCAGCAGCACAAAGAAGCAGTTAGTAGCTCGGTTTTCTCAGCCATACAGCCCTTGGCTCAATTTTTTCACTACAAAACCTTAAGAGCTTGACAGCTTTAGGCTGTTTTCTGTACTGGCAACAACTTTGGTGTGTATGTAATTATGCTAAGGAAAACATGCTTCATTTTTGATCACACGTCCAACCTCAAAGTTACTTTCTTCCATTATAAGCTTCCTTCGTAGGGAAGTTTGGCAATTGTGGCTTTATTGATCAACAAGTATAGGTTTAAGTTTAGCAAAGCTCTACTAAAGACATCCAGACTAGTGGGAAAGGGGGGAAAATACACAAACTTTGGCCATGCTAAAGAGAAAAAGGAGACTTGTCATCCTGATGCTTAATGAATTATACTGTTACAGGGCTTATTCAGAGTTTACAGTTGGTTTACAGTTTGCCTCTAAACAAATAATTATTATTGAAGCTAGATGTGTGATTAATTTCTGGTTTTCCTTTTATTTGGAAGGGTTTTCAACTTCCATCTTTTCCTAAATTTTGCTCTGTATTAACTCATTCTATGCTTCCTATGTTTATGTTTGATGGTTGTTCTTATTGTCAGATGTAAGTGGCCCCAGTCCCACTTAAAATTAGAGCCCTTCAGTTATTATGTTAATAAATTCATAAGGCTCTGGAATTTACAAGCTGTCACTATTTATATACTGGAGAGAGGATAATTTATTATCTTACATGAAGGATGGTTATGCAAGGAACAATAGCTTGGTGAGAGGAGATTTGGAAGGTTACTGGAAATCAGTTAAAAGATTTGGGAAAGAAGTGGATTTGATGAAGAGAGGGTTTTGAGGAACCAGGGCTGGACTCTGGTTCATGCATAAGTCTTGGCCTGAAAGAAGATACAGAATAAAGGAGAAAAAGTGAAGCAGGGAGATTACTGAGAACTACAGTAAATGCACAGAACAACAGTAAGGTATGAGGTGGACAGAGTAATGCAGATTTCTGAAGATGAAACTTCAGCAAGTAGAGAAGAGAGAAAAAGGCAAAAGGAACAATGGGATATTCACAGCAAGGGGAAAGAAAAAATTTAGCCTATATATTTCTTCACAATTCAAAGCGTATAGAAAGCCAAAGTCGTCAAATGTGAAAAAAAAAAAATTAGAAGAAAAAGCAAAATTGTGTGAGCTTAGAGAAGCAGTAATAGGCAGAAGTGAGGAATGCTCAAGGAGACTTCAGCAAACAGTAGTCAGGCAGTTACAGGCTGGAGCTCAACTGTTGAAAGGGTTCTATACAGAAAAACCATGCCTGAAATCTGGAAAGAATATGGGATCAGGAAGATTAAAGCTCAGATTCGTCCTGCCTAATTTTTACCAACATCCCTGCATCCAGTGATTCCTACAGAGTGGCTGCAGTTCTCCAGACACCTGTGCTCTGGTAACTTCCTAAACCTTCAGTCATTTCCTGGAGCAAAGAAAGGCCACTTGTGCATGCAGCACGGATAAATGTCTTATTGCAAGCAAATACGTCTTGTCAGATATCCTTTGGATCCCACAAAGTTCCGGAAAAGCCATTTATAGCAGCAGTCACTGCTCCAACAAAGCTGTTGCTAAAGCACATTTAAGTAGTTCAAAATGATGCACTGTTTGCTTCTATAAGAGAATATTAAAAGGCTGGACTTCAACAATAGAAGTGTGAAATTTACAGTGGCAATGAAGAGTTTGCTTATCTATTTAAAATAACTTTAGTACTCACAAAAAAGAACACAAAACTACAAATTGCATTAGTTATATAAAGCACAAAATACATTATATTAGCTTTCTGAGCCTCCTCCCTTACACTTTATTTTGTGAATAACTTCCAGAAGTTCTTTCTTTCATGGTGAGACTAGAAAAGTCTTCTGACATAAAATATAATTTTCTTAGTTCTAAAGAGGTGTTGTCAACTTTAAATCAGGGTGCAGCATTGAAATCTTGCAGGTGCTCAGTACTGAATCATGACTGTGGCTATACTGATGTGAATTAATAAACACTTGCTGAACAGCATAAAACATACATGTTTCATAAAGAACTGCTATGTCATATATTGTTCTGAAAGACTAGGTAAAAGCCTTGATAGTGCTTCCCCAGCAGAATAAGTACCTTTATGTTGCAAATTTAGCTCTTTGCGGTTAGGTTCTTTCACATAATGCACAAGCAACCTTTTAAGGGACAATCAATTCTTCTCCCAACAGTGCTAATGCAAAATGTCATTGATTTTTACTAGGAAATTGTCTGTTAACAGTGATCCAAATGTGTGTGTGTATACATGTATGGGGGTATATACAGAAGAGAAAAAGACCAATCCCAATGTACACAAGTTGCTTCTGTCTGTAATATATCACTTTATTTGTACATCAGCCTTCAGCATAAAAACAGACATTCTATCTACTGAAGGAACAAAAGAAGTAAAAATCTGTCAGGACACATAGCTTGCAGAAGTTTCTGTGTATTCAGTAGCTCTTGAAAAGAGGTAAGAACTAAGCTCTGTATTCAGATGGTAAAAACTAATTAGAGTGGGGAAAAAAAAAAGATATATAAATTACAAAAACAAGTAGATAAAATCGGGGAGTAAACAAATATGGGAAACAAAATGTCCTATCTGCCATCTGAAGAAGAATGTTTCCACAGTGGCAGTAGTTTAAGAATAGCTTAACTTTCATGTTCTTCTCCTACATCTTGGTAGTAAACTAATGTCTTTTAAAAAAGTCAGTCAACTATACATTGTTAGCTCCCAAAGACAGGAATTTTTGTCCATTTTTCTGCAAGCCGGTATGAAAAGGGCACTAGAAACACTCTGGTAATTTCATTTAGAAAAAGTAAACTGGTTTCTCGGCCAGTTTAAAACCAGTGAAAGAGCATTACAGTGACAAGAGCATTTAGTGTCCAGTGCAGCATCACCAGTTGAGAAGCTGCCCAAGTCAGAAAGATTGTCCCATCTTTCCCTCCTGTAGTGGGTCTGTCTGAGCTGATTTTCCCCATACAGCCCTCATGCAGCAGTACTAGGACCCAGAGAGTGTTGATAACACACACCCTTGTTATGACTATCAGTGCCCACACGGCACCAAAGGTAGAGGGGGGAGGGACACAAGATCTGGGAGGGGATACAACCCAGNATCAGAACGTTGTAATGCACTGCCTGCAAAATGGTGATTGTTGTAAATTAATGTGCCAACTGGGAGCTGCAGTGTAGTCCACAGGATTAACAAAAAGCAAAGCCCAGATTTATATAGTCAGTACAGCAGTCATAAACTAAGGAATGATAATGATTTTAATGTATTTAGCTTTTGATGGAGTCCTAATATAAAGCAAAAGTGCATTTCAAAAAGGAGATCTTAAAAAAATGTGTGCACAAGGGAGCACGTGGCTGGGAGCAGAGGTCATGCAGCTGCACAGAGCTCAGTGTGGCTCTGGAGTAGCTTGTATCTACTTGCAAGCCATGGACATGACCTGCAGTGCCAAACCACTGGTGATCCCAGATAAGACTGGCATATTCCCATACACAGCACACTTCATCTCTTAGAGTAAAAGTTTGTTATCCAGGATCACGCAAACTTAAATTCTACAAAAAGGTCTCTGTGATACAGGGAAAAAAGTGCCTGTCAATGTAATTATTCAAGAGTTGCTCTTTGTTTGTTCCAACATGGAACATTGATAAGACTGTTTCCATTTACTGATGCAGGTTTTTGCAAAATTTGTCATAAGAGATGACTGTGGCATGGGGGGGACTTGAAGTAGTTGATGATAGGTTTTTTCTCTGAGCTTAAAAAAATCACCAGCACTACTGTTGCTAGACTGTTAAGCACAACCCAAGGCAAGCAAGCTTCAGTGAAATAAAAGCTTTTTCTTAAGTGCAGCTCTGAAGCCCAGGACTGACTATGCAACAAACTGGTCATCTAATTCATGGGTTGAGTTTTTTGCATGATGTGACAACCTCTGTAGACCCAAGTTGGATTTGGGGAACAAAGAATCTCAAAAATTACTTTCTGTGCCACAAACATGCCCTGTCACAATGGTCACCAGTGCCTGGGAAATTGTAGTGACCTCTTGGAAGAGAAGCTGTTAGTCCATGTTAGAAGTTATCTAAAACACTTGCTGAGAGAATAGGGAAGAAAATATCTTGACAATAAACTGAAATTGTCTTTCTCAGAAGTCATTCTGTTTGTTACTCTTCTTTGTCAGACTTTTCCTTCTTTGGATAAGCCACATCCAGCTGCCACAAGCTAGAAGCTCAGCTCTGTATTAGCCACTGTATGCCACACTAGCTCTGTGTCTTAGCCACCCCGTCTTGTCCTCGCACCCATGAAAGGACTACAAGCAGCTACGGATGGCAGTGACGACAGTTTAGCAGTAATAGCATGGACAGGCGCTCACTGTGCACACTTAAATGCATGGTAGGAGATGTCTCTGTTATCAGAGCCCAGCATCCAGTTGTGGTTTGTGCTCACAGTGTGGGAGCCTCTCCTATAGCCTGTTAGCCTTCTCCTTGCAAGGCCGTTGCCTACAGTCTATTTTATTGTGCTCTCTTCACCTGCAAATGTTTGGGTTTTCTAAATATCTCCGAAGAGAGGTGACCCAGGGTCAAAAGACAGTGTGTATTAAACATCTTTTCAATGAACAAACTGTTAAGTAAATGCCCACACATTTTGATTTGTTTTTCTCAAAAACTTGGTGTCCTGAGAGATGCTACTTGGAAAAGCAGAATTCCATCAAATAGGGCCTAATTGGGAACACTGAAAACAACAGAAAAGATCTACATTTTCCCTGGTAGTCTTCAATTGGGCTTTTCAGCAGACTGTGACTCTGAGAAGATCCTGGAATCTGGAATGCAGCTTGTTTCCGTAATGTCTGCAAAGTACTCAAGTTTTTTCCTCTCTTTCCTAGCTCCTGTGGCACGATGTGTTTATTGTGATATATGAACAACCAGTATGGGATAATAATGGAAGACTGGGGAGGAGGATTATAAACACGCTCATGTGACTTGCAGCTGGGGTGTAGAGAAACATATATATCAAACTAATTGTTGTTTAGCCTTGTGTGTTTTGACAAGTAGGACATCTGTGTTTAGATAACATAGGCCTGTGATAGACTTAGAGGCACCCTATCAGATGTGCTTGAGATTCCTGCCCCGCTATGGGAAAGATCAAAGCACAGTGGTAAACTATGCCTGTGCGAATCCCTGAAATACAGGCTAAGCCAGAAGGTTGGGAAGTCATCCAGGAAGGACTGAGCTCTGTGGTTCCTGGGTCCCTGCTTGTGTACCTCTGCCTGGGTGTTGCTTTGGGGATCCCCTGGTTGGTGAGGTAACGAAAATAAATTTACTATTTGCATTTCATCCGTGGTTTTGCGGTCGTTCCTGTGTCCTGCTTGTGCTGCCTCACACATTTTGGTGTAGTTGGCAGGATTCAGGAACAGTTATGCCTTGCCTGGCAAAAACATTGGGACCTAGAGAGGCTATGACAGTGACCCCTCTGGCCACTTTACTGGCTATGTGGGCACTGTCAGAAGCATGGCCTGAAATCAGTGATGAGATGGTGGTTACCCCCTGATAATTGAAATGGCTGTGTGTGGGTTGCCATGGAAAGCAGCATCAGAGTCTTCTTGCAAGTTGGTGGGGAGATTGGGATGGTTGTTGATTACTGGTCTCAGAGCTCTTTATTGTGAAGTTGTAGCATTATGGAGTAAAATGAGAGAACTGGAAAAGGAAGTTGGCACTTTAAGAGATGCAAAGACAATCATGCAAGAAGTGATTACCACACAAGCAGGGCGGTCCCATGGGCTGCAAGATACTGTAGACCACTTGTTACCATGTATTGCTAATAAACAAAGGGACAGATATGGAAAAAGTAAGGTTTCAATTTCCAAAGTTCGTGCTCTCACCACAAAACCATCCCGAGGATGGAAATATCTCGAGTGAATCCTCGGACTCTGAGGTTGAGTTTGAATTGGCTTTAGAAGGCAGGGAGGTGATAGAAGCACAACCCCCCATACAAATGAAGGAGCAGCAGAAACAAGTGGACAGGGGAAAGCAAGTCACACAGACCTTGGAAGAGTTAAGGGGTTTGTTACAGATCTATCAGCAAAGACTGGGGAAGGTATACCTGCATAGATTTTGCAAGCTTGTGATACAGGAGCTCCATCTATCCATTTAATAGTGGGTGAAAAATGTTTTTTAAGCCCTGTAGCCAGTGATTATCAGATGTAAGAAGGACATGCTCAGTTGCGAAATATCAGAGATCCTGACGGGCAAGATATTATTGCACCTACACTATATCAATGGTTGTGTGCAGCAGTTTTAACAGTATATGCTGAACCTCTTGAATTAGTGTTGTCCCTTGGAAACTGGTGTGCAATGAAGAAGGGTATTAATTTAGCATGGTAGGTGGGGATGGCTCACGCGTTGATTACAGGATCCAATATGGACAGTGTAGCAGTAACAAGATGTATCAAAATGCAGCTTTTGAGAGGAGCACCTGCCTCCCTAAAACCTTTTATTATACCAGCATCATAAATGCTACTGGTAATGTAGATGCTCTAGCAAATACCTTGAGGGAAATTTGGACTCTAACTTCATGACCATCGGTGCATGTGGTCAATAAAGGAAAGCCAGAAAAACCAGAAGGAGTTACATCATGGGTGACAAGGAAACAAATGTGGAATGATCTTTTACAAACCCCACAATCTGTGCCTTACGTGTCCCACAATCAGAAATAAATGGGTTCACAACATCAGAAATGTTTTGCTGATGGCAAAAATTAACACTGGTGCAAAAAACCATGACTGCACCTGGCCCCACTGCCAACTCTGCACCCCCCGCTCTCCAGCCCACCGGCCACCTCAAGGCAAAGCACTACCTGGCAAATGCCAAAACAGTGAAAATGAAGGTTTGGCAGGTCCCCCCAGATTGCCACTACTGTAGTCTCTTTCTGTGAGGCCGACCAATGCCCCTATGTTCCTTTAACTATAAAGTGGTGGTCTGGGGGGATTTTCCATGTGTTAGCTCTTGTGGATACTGGAGCTGAAGTTACTGTATTACATAATAATATTAGTAATAAAGAAGCCGCATCACAGATCTCTGGATTATGGGGAAATCGAAACCCTGCCCTCCAAGCTAACGTAACGTTAACAACAAGAAATGTCTCTCCATTTATCACAATAATGTTCATTGCTGCAATTAAAGAATATATTTTGGGTACTAATGTGTCAGCAGGACAAACAGTTGAAACTTTAAATGGTCATTTCTGCTCTGGAACTTTGCCAGAAGGATTTGCTGTTCGATCTGTAGCTAACTGTCTTGTGTGGATTCCTGAAGTGGGATCCTGTTGTGCTGCCCGTGCCTGCCAAGGTGGTAACTGTAAAACAGGGGGAGGAGGAAATCACTCAAACCGTTCAGACACTTCAATAAGTGGGGATCGTTAAGGCAACCAATACTGCTGTTAATAACCCTACCTGGCCAGTTGGAAAACCAGACAGCCCTTGGAGAATGACTGTGGATTATAGAGAATTGAATGAAATCACATCTCCGCTTGCAGTTATGGTACCAGATATGGTTACTCTCAAATAAAAAAATAGCAAAAATTTACAGCCTTGGAATGTGGTGATAGATCTTGCTAATTCTTTCTTTTTGGTAGCCATTGCTTCAGAACATCTAAATCAGTTTGCCTTTACCTGGCAACAAAAACAATATGCTTTCAAAGGATTGCCTCATGGTTACAAACACAGTCCCTCCATTTGCTGCCAAATGATAACAGTTGAGCTATCACTCCGGCCAGGTAACGCTGCTGTTTACCTTATATTGATGACCTATTGAATAAAGCAAAGTCACAACAAGAAATTGAACTGACTGTCAGATTCTTGAAAGCACATTGTAGTGGGTCTGTCTGAGCTGGTTTTCCCCATACAGCCCTCATGCTGCAGTACTGGAAGCCAGAGGCTGTTGATAACACACACCCTTGTTATGACTATCAGTGCCCACACGGCACCAAAGGTACGGGGCGGGGGCAAGATCTGGGAGGGGATACAACCCGGACAGCCGACCCGAGCTGACCAATAGGATACTCCATACCATATGACGTCAGCTCAACTATAAAGGGAGGAGGACGGGGGGATTCGGGGGAAGACGTTTGTCCTTCGGGCACCCGGTACGCGTTCTGGAGCCCTGCTTCCCGGGACAGGCCCGACACCGCCTGCGGATGGGAAGTAGAGAGTAACGGCTTTGCTGCTTTTGCTTCGTGTATCCCCTCCCAGATCAGCTCAGACAGACCCACTACACACATATACAGGACTGAGGCTGGGCTATTATTCCAATGTAGGGCCCTAGTACTACTGTGCAGTTTTGGGAATAGTTTGGCACAGATAGATTAGAGAAATACCAAATAACATACAGCACAGTCCAGCAATTTCCTGTACCAGCCATAGTAAACCAGCTACAGACCTTGGGACATCCAGGGTAGCAAATTTTTATCCCACATCTGGTGGTATTAATGAGCCCTCTGCAGACGTTAACTAGAAAGAGAGTTGTTTGGCAGTGAACCAAGCAAAAATGCTTTGATTGAGCATGCACAATTATACATTCCTAGGTGAGGATATCCTTTTGAATTAGAAGTAACAGTTCTAAATTAATCAGTCTCGTGGGGATTGTGGCAGATGATGACTGGACCAAAAAATCAGAAAGAACCTGTAGGATTTTGGTCCAAGGCATTACAAGACTTCAGTGTACACTATACCCTGATGGAAAAACAAAATTTTGCTGTGGTTTGGGCACTACAAGAAACTGCAAGAATCACAGGCCAGGATAGAGCAACTGTACACATCCCCATACCTAATCATGGGTGGGTTACTGATGGCGTTAAGGCCCATGAAAAGGGTAGCTCAGGCAGCCACACACTGGAAATGGAAACGTTACAGCAATGGTTTCTACTGGGAAAACTACATGTCACCACTCTGCATGCCACTCCTAGGAAATTAAATATAATTTAATTGTATGCCCACGCTAGGGAAAACCTCCCCTTGGAGATAGCCCTGAATCTCCTGTGGAGGAAGGTCCCCCTTAGGACAAGTTAACAGAAGAGCACAAAAAAGACTTCTGGTTTAACGATGGAAGTGCAACATACATGGCAACTGGACAAACACAGTGGAGAGCAGTTGCATATGCTCCAGTTCCAGGAATTATATTATGGCAAACAGGTGTACAGGCATCTAGTCATGGGGCTGAATTGGTTGCAGCCATCCTGGAAGGGAAGGCACATATATTCATATAATAAGCCCTGAGAATGTTGTATGGTTCTATACCCCAGCTTTTCCTTTTATTTTACATCCTTTGTTGATATCAGATTCTTGAGTTCTTGTATTTCAGGTATCTTTGACAAATACCTGTGCTTTATCTAGAGGAGATAACATTGCAATGGTGTTACTGGTGTCACAGACCAAACATCGCATTGAAGTTCAACCTGAAAAAGCGCAAGCCACAGCTCTTCAATCTGTGTGGACAATTACCTCACACTGGGTTATCAAACCTGGAGTAATCACTGCAGGAGCTGAAGCAACAACATACGTATTGCTGGAAGGAGACAACGCTCCTGTTTTCCTCCCTTACTGCAGCTTGGCTTGTGCTACAAGCACGTGCACTGGATACATTTCCATGAGATGAACATACAAATACTTGGATTTGGTTGGCCTCTACTGTAACTAACTCATCTGTCTTTTGTACTGTGGAAGGATTAACAGCTGCAGAACTTTTGACGTGTTTCATTGCCATGCCAATCCCAGTAGCTGTATTACAGGATTATACGATGCTAAGTGCTTTTGATATTAATATTTTTCATTGCTATTTGAGTAGGTAATGACTGTACATGAAAGGAACATTACAAAATCAATTGGTGGTGGACTATCTCCTTCTTCAACACCATGAATGCTGCACTGATTTTGAAGGCATGTGTTGCTTCAACATAACTGATGAATCAGCCAGCAGAGCAGATGACATTCAACATCCTTGGGACTTAATGCACCAAATGAAACAATCTGCTGATGGTGCCTGGTTAGCCAAGTGGTTTAGTTCCCTGAGAGGATGGGTGGGACACCTGATTCAAAGCATTCTTGTAGGGATACATTTATTCCCTTTTCTGTAAATTACCCTGCTCTACACATTGCAAGCCTACATGGATGCCTCCAGCTTTGCCAGCCATGGCAGAAGTGGTCCCTTGAGGGAGGGGATGGAATGTTGGATAAGAGCAAAAGATTGGCGAGGAGAATTATAAACATGCTCAAGTGATCTGCAGCTGGGGTGTAGAAAAATACATATATCAAGCTAACTGTATGGCGAAACCAGCAAGTTCAGCGATCCTCTAGCATGGACTGAGCTCAGCAGTGCCTGTGTCCCTATTTGTGTGCCTCTGCCTGGGTGCTGCTTTGGGGATCCCAGTTGATGAGGTAATAAAAAAAAATGTACTTTTTGCATTTTATCTGTCGTTTTGTGGTTGTTCCTGCGTCCTGCCTGTGCTGACTCACACAACCAAGTAGGGAAAATGCATGATTATAAAAAGTAATATGTAATCTGATGTGATATAATCTACATAAGAATTGTAGCCTCTGTAAGAAAAAAGAAGAAAAATGTGGGGGTTTTACGTAAGAATCATCCCAGTGAATGCCTCTGGTAAGACTTTTGCTGTATTACAGGTTAATTCAGACCAGGTGTTGGCTCTAGTGCATGGTTTAGTTGACAACAATGAAAACTCAGTTCCCTAACGCAGAAAAGCAGGTACTAGTTTACTAACTTCATTATTGTGGAGATTCCTTTTGGATTTTAGGGACACAAACCATTTGGTAACGCTGTACAAATTAATCCACACCTGGCAGACACAATCATTTCTGCTCCTTCTTCAGCAAAGATATCTAATTCCAACAGATTAATTCCATCACCCTGACATTTGAGTGGCATTAGTGGGGGAGACTGCAAAGGTGGACCCAGAGTGGATGCGCACCAGGCTCACTGAGGCATCATTTATATTTTCACCCCTTCAGAAGACCAGATAAGTAAAAACAGCTTAATGGCACAGAAACTCAAGCAGATCAGCTAAAGAATGTGGAGTTCAAGAAACCATCTATTTCAGTGTCTTGTTCAAAGGCTGCATTTGTTATTTTAATTCTGTACGGAGGGCACTAATACGACAAATACATCTAGTATAACTTCATTGTTCTGCCATAGTTCTGTGGGCAACAAAGTACAAACACCTGCTCCTCTGTGCCTTCATGTCCTGTTGGATTCTCCGCTGCATTGTACAGTGCAAGCGGCAATTACATGCTCGCTATATTTACAGTCTTTCTTCTATGTGGATTTTCTTAGGGTCTTACAAGAGAAGAATATTACCGTCTTTCCCTTACTGAGGTCGCTATTATGGTCACTTTCCTTGAAACTGGAATTTCTGTCAAACTAAAGGAAACTTTATATTTTTTAAATTATCTAATTTAATACAGATTTCACAGGCTGTAACAGGGTGGAAAAGCCAGTAGGAGGAGAAGAAAAGATCTAAGATCCCATGGAATATAATCATGTTACATTAGACTAGTTTCCCCAGGAAACCTTGCTACCCAGCACACCCTTTCCTTCTCCTCAGCTACATAGTAGGGTCCTAGCACTGTGACCGCAGGGAGTGTGTCTGAAGGATCACTACTGGTCCTGAATATTGTTTGTTTTGTAGCAAGCCTCTTAGGAATGGGGGCTGCTCCCTGTGAGCCAAGTACTTTACAGACCTGACAAAAAGTGCTCCTGTGCCTAGAAGGTGTCTCATTTGTTTTTTCCTCTCTGAGAACTGGAAAGGGTTAAATTTACTCATAGATGTGCACAAGAAAAGGCCATAGCTGCCTGTGGGATTGGAAAGGCTAGGCCAGGTGATAGCAGCTAAGTAATTCTCATGGCAGTCAAGTGCAGCACTAGCATCTAATTGAAACTAGCCAGCCTACCCAAGAAAATAAAGTTTTGGCTGCATTAATGATTGCTTAAGGGTTTCTTTAAATCCTGGGAACTCCTTGACTGCTCTGCAAAATCCAGGCCACAGGTGAAATTTTATTACAGGTTAAAGTTAGCTTTGGAGTGAGATTCAAAAAGCTCAATGAAGGTGGCAGTTGCATGTGAAGACATCTGTAATGCTGAACCTTGCCTTCCCATGGCTGATCAGGCACTGCTTGTTACAGGTATTTTTAAGTGTATTGAGTTATATTACAATATGTTTTGCTGTTTTACTGGCTGTGACCCAGAACAGAAGTCGTTCCTTTGGTTGGAAGGATTCTCGCCTTCATAATACTGTGTCAGGGAAAATTTTTTGATCAGGGAGCTACATCAAAGCTGAAGAAAGACCTTGTACTGTATGGAAAACAGCCATGGAAATCCTCTCAAAAAGGTTGTATTCAAGTAGTTTTGATGTAGGTCAAATATTCAAGTTGTTTTAAACAGTATAGGAATTGTCCTATCAGTGTTTGTTCTTCAGTACAAATTGCATTTAATCTGAAGCTATAACTTCCTGAGTGGTGTGAGCGGTGAAGCCAGAGGATGCAATACTTAAAGAAAGAAATTGGAAAGTAGACTTAGAAGAAGCTATGTTAAATGCTTCTGGTAAACAGGGTGTGGCTTTAAAGCCTTGTCCTTAAGCTGACTGCTGGAAGGACTGCTGCTACCCATTAGATTCTGTGCCCTTGATTCAACCAACAGCTAGATTAAGGATGCCCTGACTGTCAGATGGATGGAGGCTGTGGATTAAAATTGGACAGCAGTAGATGTTATCTTTGCTAATTACCAGATTGCAAGAGAGACCCTCTGCTTTCTCTAAAGTCACGTCTGTGAATCTGCTTCTGGATTGCTGCAGTGTTGTATTTAGTGAATTAGGCAATGAAAATCAGTGCCGATGGATCCTTGTGGCCGTGAAGCAAACTTCATGATTCAGCATGTACTTAGTGATCCTTTTGATGAAATTGTTGGGGTGTCCAGGCTCTCCCCTTATTGCTGGGGAAAGCACTCCCAGTCATCCTACATATGCGTTACTCACCTTTTGCTGCCTATACCTCCTCGTGCCCTTACCTTGTTAGGGTACCTGATGTCCATGGACACCCCTGAGGAAGGTGTGCGGGTAGGGTACATGGGCGCAAATACTGATTGGGCTTGGAGGCTGTCTGTCTCCTCCACGAGGAGTGCTTAGTGAGGAAAACTGAGACAAAAATCAGTAAGGGCTAGTCTAATCAGAGCAAAGTGTCCAGTATTAAATATTTACAACTATGTTGATTTACCAGATGCTTGCTTAATGGTTCAATATAGCACTATTGAACTGTCACTTGAGTTTTTTGATGAAGCTGCTGCTTGGTCCAGCACTCCTATCGTTGTCCAGCTACCTAGTGCACACCATCCTCACAACACCATCTTGAACGCCTCTTCCTGTTAATAAATAAATAAAACTGGACAAACCAAAATCATAAATGTCTCTGACAATTGTGTGGTTAGCTGGAGGGGGTGGGTGTGCACTTGGAAGGAGTCCAGATAGCTGCCAAAATACTTGTATTACTTCAGCTTTGTACCCAGCCTTGCTAGCTATACCACTGAGAATGGTATGCTGGGAGAACACCTCCCTTATGTTCCACACTCACATGCCTTTCCTGTTCTGCAGAAGACCTGGTTATCCAAATGATGAAAAAAACTGCAGTGTAACAAAATTCATGGCATAACATGATTACTTACTAACAAGTAGACTGAAATTATTAAATTTCTAACTGTTTCACTTGAGGACAGTTTTTGAGAAGAGTCAGTGAGTAATTATTTGCCATAAGTATTCAGATCATTCTTACTTGATGGTTTTGTCCCATTTTCCTCCTTAAAAGTTTGTAAAAAAAAAAATAATAGAAAAAAGGACTTCTAGCCAGAATAAGACTGCTGACTCAACTTCCCATATAGATAAAACTTATATTTATAAGATTTCTTTTACTACTAGAGCATACATAGTCCATGCTAGTGGAGATTGTACTGGTAAAAGTAGTTGTGTGTCTGTATTTGGAGGCTTAGCCAGCACAGGGATCCAAGTAAAATCCTTGTAAGCATAGATTAAGCCAAATGTTTTATTCTGCAGGCAGTTCTTTCTTGGCCACTGTGATATTACTGAATGATCATAAAGACATTCTGACTTGATGCCAAGGTTTGTTTCTGTTTTGAAAATTATTCTACTTCAGTGAAGCCAGGATCTAAATTTCTAGTCAAGATATTTGTTACAAATAAGCATCTCTCTTCAGTCCACCGAAATGTTTGTTCCTCCTTTCCTAGTCCAAGGGTGGAAGGTGGTTACTTCATAAGACCAAACAGTGACTGTCCTGTTTTGAAAATGTATTTTATCATTGGCAAGAACAAACCAGTGACTCCTGAACTAGTTTTCAGCTCAGCAAAGATTAGGTGCCAGATGCTCAATCTGTGTACAAGCATGAATCAATTTTATCCAAGATGTTAGTTTCTGTGCTCCTACTGTGGTTGCAAAGAGCTGTGTCATTTTTTCTTCTTTAAAGTAAAATAAAGGAGACAGGATATTTTGCTAATATTAAATCATTGTATTATTATTGGAGATACGTGCAACATACTTGCAGTGGATATTTAGTAGAACCATTTTGTATAAACTACCTGTGTTGTTTTTCTTTAAATGTCTTTTGAGCAAGAAACTTACATGTGTGCGAGATGTGTATGCATCTTAGTCTGCAGAGCAATGGACCCATGTCAGTGAGGGACTCTGAGAGCTCTTAGAGAGAGGACAAGCACAGAGCTTGCCCTCTAAGCTTTTGAAAGCCTCCTTAATAAGATGGGGCCTGTATTTTATCACAGTTTCTTATGAAGTATAAACAATGGGTTGTATATACATAACTAATCATCATTGTTAGTATTTTCATATTGGAAAACTGAAATACACTTACTCTTCACATCATGGTGAGTTCACAACTTGTAACACTGTACATGTGTATTAGTGGTCATTAAGATTAGGATTTATTACATATTAATTAGATTTAAACAAAAAGAAAAATGTATATAAGGACCTTGTGGTTATAAAGTACGATGCCAGGGTTACAGTGATCTCTGAATGCACATGAAATTTTGTAGTATCAGATCTCCAAGGAAACAGCTATCTGATTTCATATAAAATTTGGAAATGATGAACAAAATTTACTTTGATATAGCTTTAGGACATAGAAACAGGAAAAGACCCAGAGAAGAAATCTAATCCGTTCCTTGTTCCAGCTAGGGTCTTTCATCACTCCTGGCAGATGTTTGTCTAACTTCTTAATGTGTCCAGAGATGGTGCTGTCAGCGCCTCACTGTACTTCTTTCAGACTGCACTTCACTTCTAGAAATTTATTTTCTGACTTAATCTGGCTGCACTTTAAGCTCACTAGTACCAGTTCAGATTGCTATGAACATGAAGGATGTTTATTTCACTTTGTTTGCAGTAACCTTTTATATATTTGAAAACTTAGTGTCTCTCCTCAGTTTTCTTGTTCATGGCCTCAACTGCAACATCTTTCTTTGAGATAGTGTGCTCTGAACCTTGACCTTTCAGATTAGTGGAGCTGAGAAAATTGAAAAGTTTTCCCCTACACTTATGGCTGCTGTATTGCCAGACATGAGTTCCTTTCAGATCACAAGCTCTCTGCTTGGATGTGGAAGGTGCTTGCTCCAAGGACCTGACAGCTGATCCACAACCAGTAGCACTAATACCAGTAACACCATAGTTACTGACATGTCTGTCACCACAGGCTGATATGATCAGAGGTAGCTTCTAGGCAATGAGATTAATTTCAGTGTGTTTGCCCAAGAAACATTATCTTTTTTCTTTCACTGGACCTTCTCTTTGAGGTGGAGAGTTAAGAGATACTGATTAAAACCCACTAGGGACAATTAATATGCAAGGCTAGATAAATCTGTGCTGGAATGAGGCAAGGGATGCCAATTTCAGATGGAAAAAAACCCAGTCTATTAGAAAGAAGAATCTAAATCATGTAATCTAAGTCATCTAATCTGTTTATTTGGATTTGCACAAGTATGTGTTTTTAATTCTCTATAGTACTGCAAACAAACAGAAACTATTTGTCTAAGGTAGGATTTGAGAGTTATCCCATAAATACTATGAGAGATGATCACTCTCTATGTTCTTGGAGAAAAGAGCAATTCTTAACTAGTTCTAGAAGTGTGTCAGTTTTGGTCACAAGAAATATCAGTCAAGATGTTATCTTAATTTTAACTAAGGTAACTGGAGAGCAGTTTAGAATGATAAGCCCAGGGACTGAGTTTCAGACACTTCCCTGTAAGAGTAAACAAGAAATTGTGCTGAAAAATAGTATAACTCATTTCAGAACACAGCAGATCTTTTAAGGCAAAATATGCTCCATTCTATATGACGTCAGCTGAATTTTCAAGCATACCTGTACAATTCTGCTGAAGTTAGTGGAATATAGAGACACCAGAGGCAGCAATGATTTATCTTTGAACCTCAAGCCTTTGTACCTTGCTGATTAGGTAGCATATGTTGTTCGGGGTTTTTGTATTTTTCCAGCTTTTCTTGTAGCTGGCAACAACTGCATGCACAGGATCTTAAGAAGGTAAACAAAATGCAAGGAGACAGTAAAATACAGTACTTTCAAATGCATCAGCAAATACCAGGGTTTTTGGATTTTTCCAAAACATCTGCTTTTGCTGTTCTTACAGTTTGGTGACCAAAAGGGAACATTAGAAAAAGTAACAATCTCAAAAGTGTAGTTCAAGAAAATAATCCCATTTTGGAATTAAAAAGGCAGATTTAATTTTTTTTTTCATGTTTTAAGGGAGCTGTGTGAGTGGGATCATAATTTTTGACCCAGACTACTTGGTTACTGTGGTGATGTAATTTGTGCCACTGTTGATGTAACATGAAATTTAACTACATATAGCTCAAAAGTGGCCTATATTTTCTTCTGCTGTACAATAATGATTTCTTCTTCCCTTTGTTTTAGTGGTGGGTTTTTGTTTTTTTTAAGGAATGTGGTATGTTCTCAAAGTAGGATTGGCTGATCTTGACATCTCATGACAGCTGCTGGAATGACAATGTGCAAGTCAAGACAGCATTTGGATTTAGGAATTACACCAAGAGTGCACACAGTAATATGTAGTAGTTGTTTTGTTGGCAAGCTGCAGACAAATGCCATGGAATAGCTGACAGCTGCAAGGAAGAAGCTGTCACAACTTTTGAGGCTGTCAGGACCAGTAGTAGCCACCTTCCAAAACAAGAGCATCTGTCATCACATGCTCTCCTGTAAGAAAGAATTAAAGACAATGTCATTGTCTAGGAGTGTGTGCAAGCCCTCCTGAGACACTGAACCACTGCCACTAATGCACTTTAATGATTTACTTTAGTGATGGAGGGGAAGGGAGTACAATGCTGTTTTGAAATACAGACCAGATTTTTTGTGTGCATTTGATTTTTTTTTTCCCCCTCTAGCTCTTTTACAGGCTGTACCAAATAGGTCATGGGGTTTATTGTTGTTGACTTGAAAATTGGAAAAGAAGTCGAGTCAGTGGTCTGGAATGTTGTGACCTCGCAGACTTTGGCGAGTAACTTGCAGCAACAGCATGAATGTGCTCTTGTGTGGTGCTGCTAGAGATTTCCTCTCCCAGAATGCTCAGGTCTTCTCTGGTTGTCCTTGTTGTTCAACTGTGATAAAAGACTGCCTCTATCCACAGTGCACATTCGAACCTTTGGGATAGTCGCTGGAAATTTGGCAGAGGTTATATATGTATTTTCTTTCCTGAGAGCTGTTGCGATCGTGCCAGAGCACTGCAGAATAATGTCATGTTGACAAACACAGGTTGAGTAAATCAGCTTGTCAGAAATGCAATTAAAAATAAACACATAGTGAAGAAAAAGCCAAACTGAAATAGATATGTGCTAGAAGCCCTTTTTGTGACTGGTGAATCTATAGCATAATTCGTATTTCCTTGTAGCTGAGGGATCACAGAGGGACAGATTCCCACCTGTCCTTAAATTTAATTCTTGCATGACACACTTTAACTGGAATACCTGTGTCACTCATCTGGGATTTATCTGGTGTTACTCTGTGTGTGTATGCTTGCAATAAGTGGAAGGTGGAGAATCCTAGGATGAGGTGAAGAGACCCATTCTCTTTACTCCAAGTTCTTCCTTCATTAATTCATTGGTTTGGTGCCTCATTTGGAATCTTTTTTGCTAATTGTAAAGGCCATAGCAGTTCCATGTTTGTGCCTTGATGGGCTGCATGCCTCAGCTAAGGTGCTTCCGTAGGAAGTTTATTTGGTGCTGCTGGACTGCTCTCTTCGTAAGGAGGCACTGGGTCCGGAGAGAGCTCAATGTGAGCCTCATCCATGGAAGTCTTCATGGTGGCCTCCTCATAGGATGGAGGCAAACACACAGTGAGGAATGTGGCATCAGGAAGCAGAGTGGAGTAGTGGAAACTCTGTTCACTGTTCCAGGGCAGCACAGAAAGGAAATTAGACACATCGTGCTCGGGCAGGGCCTCAGGGAGGTCGATGCTGAAGATCTGCCCCTGTGGAGTGGGGCCCTGGCAACGGCGGTACAGGAAGAGCAGCAGGAATGCCAGGAAGAGCATCATGGTGGCAGGCAGTATGATGCACAGAAATGGTTCTATGTCGTCTTTGGTTGAACTTGTCTGTTGTCTGCTCTGTAATTAAAGCAAATAGGTAGTGTACTGGATTCCTGGACACCTCTTAATCAGAGAGAAAATACATTCTCCACCTCCCCCTGCTATCACCTACTCATTACTTTTCCAAGTTACTTTCTGTCTGCATTAGTGGCACTCTAGCATATATTTTGCAGGCTTGTGAGTTGTCAAATTCTATTTGCTCATTCATTAAAACAAAATATTTTGACAACTAGAGACGAAAGAAATGGAGGAGTTGCAGAGTGGTGGGTTTCTAGGAAATCCTGTCTCCATGGGCAGAAAAAACCAACAACCTGGAACTGTATGTATTTTGGTATGCGATTTGATTAGTCTTGGATTATGCTCGGACCAGTCCCCCTTTATGAGAAAGAACACTGTGCAGAGTAGGGCTGGTGATCACCATCTAATGTTGTCTCTCCTATTTGTAAAACTCTGCTGTTTACTTTAAAGAACAAATATTACAACAATGAACCCTTTCGTCAGGACCCCTGCCTACAATACCTGTTCCTTGGGCTATTCTAACCATACAGGCCAGCTTCCATTAAAACACTGTGTCAGGATAGTCTGGATTGGGACTCTTTCTTGAGCTTATTTTGCCAGCTATCCAAGAATCATTTCCCCCATTTAAAATTGTGAAAAAAGAACTTCTGGTGTTAGAATAAAGCAACTGCGACTATTTGGTCAGCTTAGTCTTCTGCAAAATATAGCACAAAAAACCTCTGTCCCACAGCTTTTCAGTTGTGCTATAGCATTAACAGGATTTCTAAGCTACTTTTTAAAAAATAACATTTATGCTCTTCTGTTGTATTAGCTTCATTTTTAAAATTTCATATATCTTATTTCCAGTCTGACTCTATCTAGCTTTAGCTTTTAATAACTGATTCTCATTCAGAGTCTAGTCTAGAGAGGAAGAAAAACCCAAACCCTAAAATGCTGTTTATTATCAAAACATTCCCTTTGTAAGTACTTGCAGACTGTAATCAGAGGGCTTTTTCACATTTTCATGGTGAGACTAAATAGATTGATGGATCAAATTTCCTTTATTTTGAACGAAGGCAGCTTTTCGAGCTAGGAGAACTCGAGCAGTTCTTTCCTCGAAGCATTTGGAAGCAGGGATGTACACGGGCTGTCTGCAGTAATGGCTTTGTGAAAAGGATGGGTAACTCCAGTGCCCCCTTAGTTTACAAAAACTTTCTCTGCTTGTTTTTCCAAGAATCACAATCATTCTTTTAGCTGTAAAATCACACTGTAACCTACAATCAACTGATTGTCTACCAGGCATTTGTTACCTCTCCAATTCTTTGTCATATTATGAAATTCTTAGTATGTAGTCATGCCTAAGAAAAATAAAATAAATGGGTTTTGACTCCTAACGAATAGTGTACAGGAGACTTCTGCTTTTTTTCCTGAGGTAATGTGGGTCTGAGGCCAAAGCCATTAAAGTAATTTTGAAATACATTGAAACTATTGTGGATTAGCTATTAAGCTTTTTTTCTCCAACTGTCTTTTACCACAAAAATGCATACTAAAGAACTATCTCATATTTACTGATCATTTCTTATTAAAGAGTTTCTGGCAGTACAAGCTGTTGTCTTACCTGACCATTAAATGAGCTACAGGAAACAGCAGTGTTCGAAGAAACTGTTCAGCTATTATTCTAATGTAGGCATTAAGTAATTTTTAAAAAATCAGATTTTCTTAAAAATGTTTGTTAACTCTTTATTATTGTGTCTTATGATGTGCATAAAACACTTTACAGGAAAAATGAGAAAAAGCATTCTATATTATTTTTCTGCATGATGTATATTGAGTCTCACTGATACTGTTTTGTTACCAGTACTTTTATAACTAATATTTAGAAGAGCTGATCTTATATTGGACATTACTCATGACCAGTGAAAAGCATATTTTTGAGATCCAAGTGTAAGTTTTGGGTTTAATTTGTAGGGAGAGGGCTTTCAGTCAGGTTGAAGAGGTGTTCTTCAGATCTGTGAGCTGGGCACCACTGTGATTGTTTGTGAGGACACAACAGGAATCCACATCTATTCTTCCAAGGTAAGGATTCTCTTACCTTGGAAGAATAGAAGCTTTTTAGTATGAGCTACCTTAGATGGCCACAATTTATCAAGTAGTTATAAAAGGACAACCTAGATCCATTTGAGTTTCAGTGTGGTTACTGGGCTGAAAAGTCTTTTTGTTTAAAAGCCCTTCAAGAGTAACCTATAGCATTGCTCCTAAAGTTACAAATTCAAGCCCTCAAGGCTGAATAAATGCCAATGTTTTTGAAATCTGTGAATCTATTAATTTGAACCACAACCCATATAATCTTAAATGACTTTATTGTTTACAAAGTGCCTGCTCTAGGGTTGTGAAGAAGACTGCAGTAGCCCAGGATAATGTGTTGTAGGAAGTGTACAGTATGTAGTGACTGAGTTGGGAGACTAGGGAAAGAGAGAAGACTGCTAGTTAGGGATAGTGAATGCTCTTCTGGGGAGCTGTATTCCTGTCTCTGTTACTGGATGCCCCAGTAGGGGCAAGATAGTTCAGCTGAGGTGTTTGCTGTGGGTTATTCATTAGACACAACTCACTTTGAGTGCTGGGGTTGAGACCACTGGGTCTGATTTGCAGAAATTCTGCATCTGTGTTGGTGTCTCTGAAGGTGCCCTGAGTCTCAAAATACTTTATTACACTAAGGGATCTGGCAAAAATGGCTAGATAATTATGAAACAGTTCATATCCTCTTGTACTCCCTGAACTGGTCAGGCAGTTAGTCTAGATGATTGTTGTAGGTCCCTTCCAACTGAACTAGTCTATTCTAGTCTATTCTATATAACTACACAAGTGCCCATTTAGTAATGTGTATAAAACAAGACACAGGAAATCTATTGTTTGAAGAACATGCGGTAAATAAGACCCTGAGCATATGCTGAGAAAGGTGGGGAGAGTAGCACATTGCATGGCTAGTATTGAAATGAATACTATATCCCATGAAAGAACAATAAGCATGTCTTACTATGATCTCCAAAATAGTAGCACATGAAGCAGGTAGGTTTAAGGACTGGGTAATACATTTTTCTGTATGCTAACAAGGTGATATTAAGGATCAGTTTTTCTCAGTTTGTGTTTCAAAGTGTCAATAGCGCTTTAAACATAGCTAATGTTAAGCTTTAGCTTTCCTATTTGGGTGAAATAATCTGTAGGCTACTTAGTCTATTATTTGAGCTGAAATTGGTTTTAACATGTTGATACTGCTCCACAGACGCCCAGAACCTGAAGCATAATTCACAGAGAGTTACGTATCCATTTTGATACTGCCTCCTTGCAAACATTTTACATGGACCGAATTTACATTGAGATGTAGTTCAAAAAGCTGATTAACTTCTTGTAGGTATATCCATATATATATCAGAAGTATTGGGAGTCAACTGAGCAGTATCAGTCTCTGGTTTTCTGTTATGGTTTTGTGCCCATTTCTGGGATGAGTGGCTAAGAGGTTACAGAAGAATGTTGTAAAGATCATGACATTAGGACTTGGAGAAGTCTTATAGCCATAAAACCCCCTGATTATACAGAAAAAGTAAATAATTTAAATAAAATTAAACAAAGGTCACTTAGAAAACAATTTAATAATTGCTCTGAAGTTCTGAACTAAAACTAAAGTTCTAAGCTGAACTAAAACTAACTTCTAAAACTGAAGCTTTAAAATGAGAAAAGGAACCAGTGTGTATAGGTATCAGAAATAACTGCCAGAACTGGAAAATAAATTACCTAGAAATGAAACTGAATCTTGAGTAATTGAACGTGTAAGCAAATATACCAATGTCAGAACATATATAAAATAAAGCACCATTTAACAACTGGAATTTCTACACCAAGCATATGAAGTGACTGAAGGAATTATCTGGTAGTGTTTTCTTGGCTGGTTTGGTTTTGATGCTGCTGCTTCACTGAAGGTCAGCATGTTCTGCTTGTGTCATCACAAGCAGCTTTTGTTGGGTTTCTAATGGATAAAAATAAGGCTCTGGCTTCCAGCATGAAATAAGTTACAGATGCATGAAAATGGGGAAAAATATCCTTTATAAAGAGAAGGGCAGAAAAGGGCATGAGAGTAAAAGGGATTATGTTTCTAAGAAGTCCTCTGTTTTCCCAGAACTGATTTTTAGTAGGATGGCTTGGCCATTGTAGGCTCATGTAGGCTCTCTTCCTTTAATGTATATCTTTGTAGGGACTGAAGCAGAGGATCAGTTTTCCCAAACACTGAGCACAGACTAGAAGTAGTAAAGCCTTTCATTAGTAATCTGTCTGCCTACATTTTTTTTTAACATGCTGAGCATGTACAGTTGCCAGCTTACAGATTACGTGACCCATATCAGTTCATAAGAGCTTTTACTCATGCGTGTTGGTAACAAAATGAAATGCAGGGTGCAGCCCAGTTGTGTGTGACATTTCCATGGTGAGTAATGGAATGGGTTTAGAATTGAACTCTTGGTCTAGACAAAAGAAGCCTAGTACCTGGCTTTGAAGGGAGTGTCTTAATAAGGCCAAACATGAGTTTAAAGGAAGCTTTTGTGTAAGGATAAAAAAAATGAAAGTTTATTTGGCTTGCTTAAATTCCCATTGAAGTGATTGCTTGATTTGTCCTAGGATTTATTATGTTGTTAATGATTTCCTAGGGTACTTAGAACTTTTATTAAAATTATTTTTATTAATATAGCACATATTTATACTAATAACTCTTGAAGCTGAATCAGGAAAACAGTACTTCTGAAATGTTTTAGGTGGATTTGGAACAAAGTCTGCTTTGAAGTCATTAGGCTGTGGTCCATACAGAGGTGCTTTTTCAACCTCTACCTTACTACTTAAAGCTGATTCATTATTGCTTGTAAAAAGCAAACCCATATAACTCTGGCAAATAGGAAAAAAACACTTTGATGTTTTTTAAAGTGACCCTGGATTTACACTGAATTTTCAAATATTTATCAGAATTTCACTTTGGTGATGCTGTTTGTTTCTCACTGTCAGACAAAACCAGCCTCAAGGTGTGAAGACTTTGCCATTGCCATTCTAACTCTGGCAATGTTACTGATGAAGTAGACTTTGTTAAAATTGTACAGGTGTTTAAAAACTACTTTTTCTCCTGTGTTGATGTTACACTCCTACCCCCTTTTATTTTACAATACATTTGATACCTCAGCTAAGTAGCGTAGCCAGTTCATTTGCTAATGTTACTTGATTAAGACATTTACTGGAGGTATATGTGAATGTTAAATTTATTATTTCTGATCAGAGAAGCCCTTTTGCTGTCTCCCAGACAAAGCCAGAAAGGCAGGCTGTGTTTTCATCTCTGAGGGCTACTTCCCTCCCCCCACTTGCCTGCATGTGATCCTCTCTCACAGAAGTAATCAGCGCACACAGCTTAGGGAACAAGAGTTCATTGCTGACTGCTACTGACTCTTAACATCTGCAAAAAGGTTTCATGGGACCAGATCCAAAGTGTAAACATGCATTTGAAAGAAAGGAAATAAAGGAATAGCAGAATGGTTTATGCTTAAAAGAAATTAATTATTTCCATATCTGCTGCTCCAGCAAGATTTTTCCATCTGATGTTTTTCTTTCCCCACAAATGTGCTTAAAACAACTTAACAGCAATAAACAAATACTCTGACTCTTTGTAATTGAGCAGTACTGCTTTGCTATGTCTTGATACCCAGTATTTACCCTGTGCTATACATTGAGGCATTACACATACGTACACACACATGCAAAGTCAAAGGACATGCCACAGAGACGAGCAGAGGAGTACAGACCTGCAGCTCTGTTTCCAGAAGTGGCCCACCCGGTTCACTGTTTAGCCAGTCATAGTTTCCCCTGTCAGCATGTCCAAATTTCTTCCAGCTGCTGCCCAAGAGCCACCTCATGCTTTCATTAACCTGGTCTTCTGTCTTCGTGCCTCCACCTTGCTTCACTGCTTGCAACTGTGTCCCCGCCTCCCAGCCTTGCCCCAGCTGGGCTGCTCTCAGTTAATGATCCCTCTTAAATGATATCCCGTTTATAGTGGAAAAGAAAAACCAGAAGTTAGACCCCCCCTGCCCCCCCCCCCTCCGTCAGGAAGCCAAGCAAATAGATCTCAGAGCCTCTCTCCACTTCCAACTCAATCTCTCTGGATTTGCTTCAGTGGCCTACATTATCAGTAAAGCTGGCATCAGGTATCTGGGAGCCAGGGCTGGTAGCGCTCTGATTGGAGAACTCCCTGCATTAGGATTATTAAAAGGGGAATTTGCATGTGAATCTGAGCCCACATGGTCATGACTCCGTGTGGATAAATAACGCTCTATATTTTGGTATCTAATAAATACTTTTCCCAACAAAATAAAATAAATAAAACCCACGCTTCTACACCGAGAAAGGTTCCCTTCAGTTATGCAGAGCAAGGAGGAACCATGATCCAGGCAGGTTTTTCCTCCCTGTTGCTGGAACATACAGTAAATAGTGAGAGTGTTTTCTTGGTAGAGAGGCAAGGACACAAGGCTAAATGCTGTGCTGAATTATTTAGCAGCGTTAGGATGTAGATGTTAATGATAAATTCAGAGAGAGCTCTGCCAGGAAAGCTTTGATCACTGAGAGTATATGATTGCTTCCAATAACAACGAGTTGTCAGTTCAGTTAAATCAGGACTTGTTTACAGCTTTCTATGTTACACATTGTTAAATGGCAATTGTTTCCAGTGAGAAGCCTTTGTGCTGTTTATCCAGAAAAAAAATATTAATTGATGCATGTTAGCCTCTGAAGAGGGGAATGCTTAATCTAAGTTGAAAGTTGAAGCAAGGTTTAACTCTTACTGAAAAGTTGGAGTTGTCTTTTTCTGCCTTGCTGTGAATAGAGGGAGAAGCTGTTGGTAATATCCCACTCAGCTGTGATGTATTTTGCATGGTTTCTCAAGGCTAACCTGTTCAAGCAAAAGTTGTATTTGGGACCGATGACACAAAATTGAGTTCAGAATTGTAATCTCTTATTTCTTGTCTGGACTTCCTTTCATCACGTCTTTTTTTGAGCTCACAACTCCCAGAAAATTGCAGGCCTAATTGGCAGCACGCTGAACTCTGGCAGCTCCAACAGTGGCAGTCAGAAGTGCCAGAACTTGACATTTCTAAGAGGAGGACTCTGGAAGCACCTGTTCCAAGGCTGGCTGTGATTCCTGTAACTGCAGAGTGCAGGAGGGCTTTACCCTGCAGGTGAACCTGGGCTGTGAGAGAGGTGGTTTGATAAATCCATGTCATTTTGTTACTGAAGTTTCTAGGTGAGCAGTGGATGGGAAGCGATGATATTGAACGAAAGGTTGTTCTTGATGCTGAAGTAGATGTGTTTTTCATTGAAAACTGAGCCCTGCTCTTGATTTTGCTGAGGAGGTCCTCGGCAAAGCTAGAAAGATCACCTCAACAAAACCTTTGCACATTTGTGAGAAGACACCTCCTTTCTTTGGTGCTTCACTTGCCATCTTGGAAAGCAGTTTCAGAGGTGGTGAGTGCTTGCACCTGCAGCCAGAATCCAGGGGAGTTACACTGTGAGTTACAACATCCCCTGGGAACCTGGGTCCTAAATGTGGCTTAACAGGTGTAGTGAGTCTGTCTGAGCTGGTTTTCCCCATACAACCCTCATGCTGCAGTACTGGAAGCCAGAGGGTGTTGATAACACACACCCTT
>VYZX01014631.1:269679-283211 GCA_013401335.1 Brachypteracias leptosomus
TGTGACCAGCAGGTTGAGGGATGTTCTCCTGCCCCTCTACTCTGCCCTAGTGAGGCCACATCTGGTGTACGTATCCAGTTCTGGGCTCCCCAGTTCAAGAGAGACAGGGAACTACAGGAGAGACTCCAACAGAGGGCTACAAAGGTGATTAGGGAGCTGGAACATCTCTCTTACAAAGAAAGGCTGAGAGACCTGGGACTGTTTGCCCAGAGAAGACTGAGGGGGGATCCTATCAATGTTCGTATAAATATGACGGATGTCAAGAGGATGGAGCCAGACTCTTTTCAGTGGTGCCCAGGGGCTGTCAAGATTTAGGACTGTCTGCCCTGACTTACAGATCTCTGTTAACTCCTCTCCCATTCCAAATGGGAAGAGAAAGGGAATAAGGAAGAGAGAGAGACTTATGGATTAGAAAACTGAAACAGTTTTAATGACAATAATGATAATAAAATGTAATATATACAAAATATTCTGGAACTGGGTTCAGGAACACACAGATCGGGATCAAAGGCAGAACAAGTGGGTGAGCAGTTATAATGGGCCCAGGTTGTAGAAGCAACACTTGACCTGACTGGTTAGGGGCATTTGTGTTTTGATGTTGCTCTTCAGGTTTTAATTTTTACTTCATTTGGCTCCAGCCATTGCTTTTTGTCATGTGCAGTCTGATGCTGTCTTGAAAGTGATGCTTGTCCAGACAGCCTGGCTTGGTGTAGTGGCTCAGGCTTTAAAAGAGACACTGAAAGTGATGTGGTTTGGCACTTGTGCCTTGCCTCAGGCTCTTCTTTCTCATCCTGTTTCCCTTCAGCAGTCACTGCAGATTTGCTGTGTTGTCTAGGATAGCACAGCTTACCCTATAACCCTCTCCACCACCCTGACAGATACTTAATGGTGGTCACCCTTCTTGTCCTACTCTCAGTACAGCTCTGCTTAAAAAATTCCATGGCATGCTGTTACACTGTGTTTCTGTTCCATCCCTCTACTGCTCTTGTTCCCCTGAAGTGCTAAAGGAAATTTGATTGAAAACTTGTAAGAAAAAACTATTAGAAAATTAGATTTAAACCTTCATTTTTTCCTTTTTTTTCATGGTTGACTTTGCAAACTAATAATCTTTATTCTCTTGGGCCTGGGGCTGGTCCCAAGAGCCTGCACTGAGATATTCAATTATTTAGCATCCTTTTAAAAGAAAAGGTAATGCATGAAAGAGAGATGTAAGATCTGCTCTGATGACCATCCCTGCAGCTGGAATTTTAAAAGAAGATTTTTATCAGGGCACTTGCTCTTGTGGTACCACCCAGAAGGCAACTCCTGTACTTTCTCAAGGGCAGATGAATTGCTTTTGCAGGTTAGTGTTTACAGCTAAGAGCCTTGTCACCTTCCTCTTCATATATGGGTTACTACAACATATTTTCAAAACCATTTTTCACTTTCTCATTATGTTTGACATTCTTGTTTCCCGAGCTTGAAGATTTGTCTGTTTCTAACTGGGCGCTTATGGGGTAGATATGAATATAGCATCTTACCCAGTTTTATTCTGATCTGTTCTTCTCCCCATAATCTCTGGCACAAAGGAGAACCTGATTTGAAGCACAAAGCAGTCTGCCAGGAAAGTAATGTAACATTCAGAAACATAGTAAGTGATAAATGACACACAGGAAAGTATTCTAAATTATTTTCATCTTAAGTAATTTTGTTTGACTGTAAAAGGGAATGAGGATGATGAGAGACCTCTGCAGAAGTGGTCATGCTAACCACAGCAAACAAAAGTAATTCAGCTTGGGCATATTTCCTCAAAATTGCACACGTAGCCTGACTAATGTGTTGGGTTTGGGTTTTAAGGGTTGGTTTGTTTTTCTTCAGTATAATATAGAGTCTAACTGACTTGTGCTTACATCTAATTTGTTTTGATTTATTTGATATTCTGTTGGGTTTTAAACCTGGATGCTGAGTACACTGTTCCAGGACATTGTGTCAGGCATTTAGGTAAAGAGTTCAACTTGTGTTTGTTTATGGAGATATAAGAGGTTTAATCTGGTGCTAGCTTCTTTGCCAAAGGCTCAGAAATTGGAGATCACTCTGTTAACATAGCTCAGCAGACACAACCCAGGCCTGGTTCTACTTCTTATTTCCACTTGGACCAAAAGAAAGGCTTCTTTATCTGTAAAACATGGATCAAGAAACATCTGTCCTGGACAGAACATGCTTCCAGCAGGGTTACTGAAAATATTGTCCCATTATTACGATGGGGGTACCTTCTAATTGCTTGTGTGTATGGATGTGGTGGTGGTCTCCTAAGCAACCCTATCATGCATTAACTGTTGCATCCAAATTGAGTTTCCCTTCTCTTTAGTCTTGTACCTGAAGTATTCGATAGTGTCTCTAGCTTGCCTCTCTGTTATCCCCCTCATAAACTGTCTTTCCTTTTTTTTTTTTTTTTTTTTTTTTTNCTCTTGCCAGATTATCCTACTGATCTACAGCTCTGGGATAATCAAGAGGTCAGAGCACGTGGTGTAGATATTTTGGGCCCTTTTGAGGTCAAGGACAAATTTTTGATGTGCTCGGTTGTTCATCCCATCTGAAAAATGGTACTGATGACACTGGGCACTCTCTTGGCACCCTGTAAAAAAAATAACAATTAGGAAAGATGTCTAGCTTGGGACATCAGGAGAGCCTTTAATTTTTAGTTGACCACAGATGAATACAGTGTATTTATTATAAAGAAATGTGTGTCATGGAGTGAAACTAGGGTGACTTGATGTCCATGCCCAATCTTTGGCACTTGTAATGGCAGAGGAAGGAAGAGCTTTACCAAAGCTGTCAAGAGAATGTGTGGTTTCACGTGATTTGGTGGGTGTTTTTCCTCCCTTGAGCCTCCTGAGAGTCTGGCTTGCAGTAGGCTCCAGAGCGAGTTGAGAATGCTGACCTTCCTGGATCTAAAAGTCAGCCTTTCAATATTGAACCATGATCACTTTCTTCTGATAAATACGCTTGGCAACAGCTTCTGGGGGAAGTTCTCATCACTGGTCAATTAACAATGCCAAAAGCAATCAAGTTTTGTCTACAAAGCAATGCATTAAATGCCCGTTGCCTTTTCTGCACTCTGCTCTGGAATCTGGTGTATGAATTCAGTGACTCCACTGAAGGGGAGATGATGCTTGAAATTGGTGTGGCTGTTTATTCCATTAAAAAAAAAATTTATTTTTCATTTTTTAAAAAAATATTTGTTGACAGCCATTTTCTTTGTTAAGTGTTCTTAGCATGTTTGTTGTATGTTCTACATAACTACAAAGAAAGTTCACCACTTCCACCATGTGTGCTCTTCCTCTCACACTGGTGGGAGCAGAAGCCATGCTAGTCTGACCCCACCAGTAAGTGAGAAGGTAGCTGGGAATTTATTCATGTAAGGAGTGAGAGATCTGTATTTACCCAGATGCTATTTTACATTAATGAATGCCACTTAGGAGGAAATGAAAATCTTTCTGATGGGATCTAAATGAGATGTGTGGAGCAGCAGAAGGTAGTTTCCTGGAATGCAATTAGGTCCAACTGTTGGGATTTTACACGCTCTGCTTTGCCAGAAGTGCCGTAAGATTACTAAAGCGTCTCAACCTCATTTAGTTGCTGTGTAATCTGCTCTTAACCCTCATGCTGATGAGGCTGTTGTGTAACAGACATTAAAGACCAGACCTTGTGTTGCTTCAGTGCATGGGAGCCCATGCCCAGAGATCCCAGTGAGACCAGGTGGGAATGGTGACTGCACCTGCACTCTTGAGATCGTGTGGCAAGCTTGTCTTTGGGCTGCGGATAGCACCCCTGAGCACACAGAGATGCACCCTGAAGGTTACTGTGTGCTGCTACTCTTGTCACTGAACCTCCCCTGCTTTCAGGGAGCCCATGACAATTCTCTTGATAGGGGTACTGGTCAACCTTTTCTTCATCTGTACCTACATTTTGGCTGCATATGGAAGCATGTGTGGTTCCTGTGAAGGTGTTTACTGTTTTCATTAAATATTTCCATTAAATTTAAAGTTTTTTTCTCCAGCAAGAGTGATCATTGAGCCAACTTTAATCAAAAGAGGGATTTAGGCAATAGGAGCAAGCCCTTGCCGAGCCTTTTAGAGGGATGAACCATTGCTGCATCCATGCCACTTGCATGCACCTTGTAGATTTGGAATACTTTTTCAGTGCTAGCTAAACTGGGTGTGGTTGCGGAACACCTAGCTTAAAAACCCAACAGAAAGCTGGCTGTCAACTAGTGTTCCAAGGAACCCTGCCCTGTCATGGCTGCTTGTCCCTGCAGGTGATGCAAGCAGTGACTTTCATGCTGGGGGCTGTGGTGGTGGGATTGGCACTGTCTGGATTTCAGTGTCACTAAAGTGGTTACTTCAGGGTGTGATGGAATTTGTAGAGTTCAGACTCTATAAGGTTACCTTTTAGGACAGTTTTCAGAGTTATTCATGTAACTGAAAGTAGGTGCCTTTTCTGCCATGGTTTTGTGGGTGTTTGTTTTTAAATTCCATCTCTAATGAAATCAAAGCAAAAAATATTTTCTCCCTCCAGTAAAATGAGGAGATGCTTCACCTGTTTAGATGCTTCAAAATTCTGCATAGTGTCTACTTGCATCTTTAGCTGTCTCAGTAGCTTCATTCTTCTCCACACCTGCAAGCCCAAACTCTGGCTGGGAGTGGTGTAGAGCTCATTTGTTAAAGTGTTCAGATCTCAGCTCCCACCAAAAAAAATCCTGTAATTCAAGGTGGTGAAATTCCCAGGTCATCTGTGAAAACTGCAGTCCTTTCTGGTATGTACCAAGTATTTCAGGCTCTTCCTCATTTCTGCTCCTTTGTTTCATCCGTAACTGTAAAACAACTTTCTTTACACAAAACCAAAGCATAATATATTTTGCATTTGCTTCTTTATTCTACAACACAAGCAACATAAATAGTTTATAATTTTTGTTTTAAAATATTTCCATTTCAGAATTCTGTCAGAATAAAATATACACAAAATACAATTTGCAAGCCAGCTGACAGCAACTGCCTGACCACTGGACACCCAAGGACCAAACAAAGCTAGCAGCACAACAGGACACGGCGGGCATGAGGAGGTGTTTTTTTAAAGAAGAGCAGAAAGGTAGAGGGGAGGAAGCGTGGATGAGACCAGGGAATTGCAACTAGGTATGAACTCAGGTAAACCCAGTGTAAGCACTTGCTTGACAGGGTGATTTACAGTCTCTTAAAAAGTATCAGTGGCTTCTCCTGAATATACAGCTAGAGAGATGAAGTCCTGGGAATCATGTTTTGTGGTAAAGTGTTTCCCATGGCAGCTATCATCAGAGAAATAAAATTTTGACTTTTTAAATTTTCGAACAGGAAAGACTTAATCTTTGGCAAAACAGAGTGTCCACTCCCTTTGGCTTGCTTTCAGTTTCCAGTTCCGGCTGAAGGGCCCATGGAAGTACTTTACAGTCTCATGAATAATGACAAAAGGTAGGGTGAAGGGGGACAGAGGAGAAAGTGGAGGGAACTGAAAGGTGCTCATTGCTGTCATTGCATACTTTTCAATCTCTTGCTCCTATCTGCTCCAGCAAGTAGGGTGCAGTACAGGGCTCTGTCACCACCGAGCTCTGCCCTTCCTGGCTGTTCTCCCTTTGGTAACAAACCCTGCTTTCTTCTGCAGAGCAGGGGCCCAGGAGCCACAGCCTGCTTGTGGAGGTGATATTTGTCCCTTGCTTGAACCTCTGTACCTGTGCCTCTCTGCTAGCTCCACTCTCTCATTTCAGCTTGCTTCTTGTGGAAGTGTGGCATTTCACTGCAGCCCAGGTGAACCAAATGCATGGGTAGGAAATAGGGCCCTGTGCTCCATGGTATTTAGATGAAATTTATGGAAGTACATGACTACCTTCTGAAAAGCGGGTAAAAGGACTGAAATAGATCCTGTTGCCATGTTTCTTAACAGAAAAAAATGCCTTCCATAAACTCAGTTCCCTGATTCAATGCGTCAGTGGAGACTATGCAAACCTCAACTTGCGAATTTGCCAAAAATAGAGAATTTGAGGGATCTGGTCCCACAGGCAAGGTCATTCTTGCATTAATCCAGGATCATACAGTGTAGCTCCACTGATATCCACAGAATTAGGGCATTTATTTTTCACTCTGCTTTTAGTTTTTAGCTTGAGACCTCTGAGCACTAAGTGAAAAGGCTGATGTATACTTATGCCATGTCCTTTTAAATTTTTTTCTTTTTAAATAGCCAGCGCTCAATGTTTAGCCAAATCTGTTTGTTTAGTATGATATCATACAGTTAGAGTCATATATGTATGTTCTGAGGGAGATTAGTGGGAACAACAGAAAGAGGAGCTACAACTTCTTCCTTGCAGCTGTACAGCTTCCTGGAGTCCCAGGCATGTTGCTGGTGAGGGTTGCTAAGAAACCTTTAGGTCCCTATAGAAGCTCTACTCAAAATAGGGAGGTGCAGAGAAGAGGGATCTCTAGCTGCCTGTTGCTGTTACCTACATTGCATAAAATGCAACATTTGTGCTTCTGTGCTATGGTAACTTGGTCCTTTTACACTAAAAAAGAGGATTTTTTTTTTTTTTTTTTAATTCACGATACTGCATTATTTCTTCAAACTGTGGAATGATCAGAAAGTCATAATCATATGTCATGATTAGCACTGTACATAGATCTTCCCAGAAAAAGAGTAATTAGTAAATAGCTTTCTTAAGCATAATCTTAGCTAACCCCCCACAAAAGCAAGGGCAAGGAATGAAAGCACTTAACATTTTTTTTTAATTTTTTTTTTGTGAATGAAAAACAACTTTTCACTGAGTAATGGCATTCCTAGAACAGACTGCTAGAGGTAAAAATAGCCAAACCACATGCTCAAACTTCTACGTAGCTGAGCTAGGTAGAAATGAATTACTTTGGCTTGCTATGGTCAGCCTCCTACATGTTAAAAAGTGGATCTATGCTAAAGTGGTTTCTAGTTTTGGGGTGCTGGAGTGCATGGGAATATGTACCGGTTCTTGTGGATTTTTCAAGCAGGTGGTGTATAAAGGACAGCAGCAGGGAGGGTGACATCAGGAACTGTACAGGACTTCCCCTTTCCTCAGAACTTGTGAACCTGTATGCAGAGATTGAAGGATTCAAGGACTGAGCCCTGAGTATTAAGGATCTCCAGGTATGTAACTCGCATTGATTTCAACAGCTCAGGCACTTGGAGCGTGGGCCAAGGCTGTGAAGAGAGGTGTGAAGCGCAGGCAGCACACAGGGCTGGACTTCTCTACTCACCAACTCCTTTGTCTTTCAGTTTCATACTGGTGCTGTGCCCAACTCTGCAGTGGAGACACCAACACTCAGATGCTACTGTAGCAAGTGCAGATGGAGATTACATATGGTAACACAAGGTATTTAAAGGTGGGGGTTGTATCTTTAGCAGGTGAGGATTTGTCAGTGAATTTTACAGTGAGGTTTAGGTTTTAAACAAAACTTGGAGCTCAAACTGAAAGTCAAAGTACCTTAAAAGTCATGGGTGTAAACTCTGCTTGGCCTTGACATGAGCCAGCTATAGTCCAGAGGACATGAATTTTTCATCTGCAATGAGGCAAAAGCTGCATTGTCTGTATTTGGGAGTTTTGCAAGGAAAGTTTTGCCCAGGTCTATGTAAATCTTTCCCTAATAATTCTTTCTAGATGCTAAATTAAGCCACTTATTCTTACGAGTGTTCATCCCTAGAGTAGTATTAAATCTGCATCTTAACACCTTCAAGACATGAAAGCATGTTACCCAAGACAGAGCGGCTGTAATTCTGTGGCTGCTGAACACTCAGAAAAGACTGCTGTGGGGAGGCTTCCAGAACAACTGCATCAACCACTGCTGATGGGACACAAAGATTCAGAGAGCACGATAAACATACTACTAATGTGGATATTGCTCTGTAAAAATGCAGAATGCTCAGAGTGTGACACTGACTCGACCTACAGGAATCTATACATGAACACATAAATCGTCTTATGTATCTGCATATATTCACTCTACAGAACAAAGTGCAAACACATGCAATGGCCCGAGATCGTATCAACTGGGGTCAAACCCTGCTCCTGATATAGAAGAAAAGTAGCACTTTCCTGGTGAGTACACTGCTTTTTCCAGCTTTAAATAGTTGCATGGTGATGAGCTATCCCATATGCGTAAAGGCAGTTGATGGTGGCCAACAGCAACTTTCTCTGTCAGTGGCTACCTACAAGATTTTAAAATGTGATGTCGTTGCTTCTGATTGCTGTGGTGGCCCTGAGGTGGGTGATGTGAACTAGGCAAAGGCAGCAGAGGTGCAGCTCTGATGCCTGAGAAGGATGTCAAAGCACCACACCATTGTTTTTTTATTAAGCAGGTCAGTTAAAAAATACTGGCCAGTCATTTAAAAAAACCCCATATGATCAGTTCAATAAAAATCCAACCCAACTCCTATAGAAATCTATGTGAACAAAAAAATAAGTGCAAGAAAAGAGAAGAATGTGATCATTAACCAGAGCAAAGAGAAAGAGCAAGCTCAGGCTATAATACACAAACACTGGTTTTTCAAGGCTCAAATGTTCTGATTCAACAGTAAAGCTGGTAACACACTGCCATTCGATGATGCATTACGTTATGGGGCTGTAAGTTAAGGATCTGAATGGGTTCCGTGGGAAAGACTTGTGGATACAAGGGGTACTTTGTGCTACTAACTAACTAAGGTGCTTTGCCACTCAAGTGGAAGGCAGCAAATTTGCTGTAGTGTGGTACAGCTGGACATGATTGGGTTGTTCAGAGTTGGGGAGTCCCCTTCTGAATGTTAGGACAGGTTGGTGCCAGTGCCCTTTTCCTGGACCTGTTCTGGCAGATCCCTCCTTTTGGCTAAAAGCTTGCTTTGTGAGGCCTGAATGTAGCACGCTGGCAGCCTTAAACCTGAAGTAGGCATGAAAAAGACTGCACAGGTCTATGAAACGGTGACTTCACATGTTTAGTGCTATACTTCTTTGGGGCTTGCTGATGTTTACGGCTAAACTAGCAAAAAAAAATAGCTGAGAATCTGATAAAACAATGCCATTTTTAAGTTTCTTATATTTTGTGCATCAGAAAGCTTCTGCATCTCAGATTAATGGTTTCTGAAGTGGCCATGGACTGCTCTCCTCTCCTGCTTACCATTTCACACGTAAGGAAAAGGAAGAGCAGCACATGCCAAACTTTGCTTAGGTAAAGGCTGCTGCTGCTTCAAAAATTCCTTCACCCTCCATTCCCATCCTTTTAAACTACATTTCTGGAATTACTCAAAGTTGCTCATGACCTCTTATGGAGGGGTGTTAATGAGCAGAGGCACTGAGTGACAATGGACACTTACTGCATAATTTGGAGGGTAAAGTTTAAAATAGGGCAATACCAATACCACAGATTTATTTCTCCTCATTTCCAGTATGGTATTTGTAGTGTAAAAAGCTGAAATGAAATGATACTTAGGTCAAGATGGTGGCTAATGAAATAACTCTAGGCTATGCTGTGTTCATGGGCTTGTTCATGTCGCTCCTAGAGCTTTTCTTTCTGTTTTACAGGAGGATTTTGTATTGCAACCACATCTACCCACACTGTTTCCTAGATGCTAGGCCCTGTTCTTGAGTCCTGAGTAGTTCTGCTCTCAATTTTACTTCTTCAATATAATTTATGGATTTGCTTTGATTTTAAGACTAGCACAGCATGGATCTGCATCCATTCACTGCATGTATAATGATAAACAGCAGAGTTGGGTGTTCTGCATACAGCTTATATTCTGCTTCCTGTTGTTGCCTCATCAATGTACTGCTTTAAATGCAGTTCTGTATAGATGTCCAATAAAAACTTTAACAAAAAAACATAACCACCCTTTTACTCTACCTAAAGATGTGTCAGAAAGACATAGCAACAGAAATCAAACCATATCACCATTCTCCCATATACCAAGAGCTAATGCCAGCTGTCCCCAAGGAAGTATTAAAAGTGTTGGGGGAAAACTGACAATTTATAAAATTGTTAAATTACTCGTTTATAAAGTCAATGTAGGTGGTAAGAGAGAAGTGGTTGTATGGAATTTTATGTCCTTGAAACAATTTAGCAAATGGAAGTTTTGAAAGAAAGGGAAACAGTGTGACTGACATTACAGAAAGTTAAGGGACAAATATTCCCTACACAAGTCTAGCAGGTGACAAATGGGAAGTGGGCAGTGGAAGGAAAAGGCAGGAGGACAAGGGTAGGTTCTTTGTAAACACATGAGCTTGGGTGATGGCTGTTCAGTGGAGCCTCTTGGCTCCCTCTGTTTTTCTATGTTTAAGATGCTAAAAGCAGTTGGTTGTGCAAAATCCAGGCCCGATATAAAGAGATGCCATTTTGAGAATGCTTTGGAGCAGGGACTGAAGCTGTATATTTAGTTGGTGTGCACATTTTAAAAAAAGCCTTGGAAGAAAATCATTAAGGGGTCACCCAAGATTAAAATCAACTTATTTTCAACAAATTATTTCAACTTCTAATCAGCAAATTATGTAGTATGCGAGTACAAGATTGAATGTCCCAGGGGCTGTGACATAACTTGTGCAGTAAGGTAATCCTTTGCTGTGTCTAGTGTGAAGAGCATCACATACGTATTTGACAACACAATAGTTAATCCTTCCCCTTCTTCTCCCCCTTAATAGTATCAGCAAATTGTAACAGTCCCTATAGGAATGCTGCACAGAGAAGGAAGCACCTCCATGAGGATCTGCCCCTTTCTATTTATAGTGGCAGACAAGAAAGGGAAGAGAAACAGAAAAGATACCTTCTTTTCAGACTATTTTTCATCTTGATTCAGCTCAATGTGGAGTCATAGGCTACATTTAACAAAGGTGATAAGGGTGTTCCTGGCTACAGCAACTCTCTATATGCAAATATATAAATTTCCAGTAGAAACATAAGCTAACAGCTGCAGTGTTGCTTAAACTGGAACATTTTATCTTTGAATATTGGCACATGCTGGTACTTGCTCTGTGGTATGTCTTCCCCTCAGCTTCACAGGAAACAGCAAAACGAACTTCCTTGTTGCTCTTAAGAGGAATGAGACGTGGAAAAAGGATCTGCTGTAGGCACAGCTGAAGAGGCAGCCAGGGTGGTAGTGGTGTAGTGAGGGGAGCTTGACAGTGCCATTTCTCTTCAAGCAATACTCCACAAGAGCAAGGAAAGGATGAATAGTCTGTGCTTGGTTCACTAGTTTTAGACCTGGTTACTTTAATAGTTACTTCTTAACTGCACCAAATATGACCAGACTTCAAAGACTTATCTCAGAGCAAAATAAATTTTCACTTTCTCTAGTGAGTGAGGCATATAATTACTACAATAATCTTCATTTAGCTTTATTCCCTCATGCTAATTTCAGAAGGGGGAAAAAGTTACCCTAAACAAGTGTCACCTTTTTTCTCGTTCTGTAGCCCCACCTTCTCCCTGACTTTCATTTATTTATTTATTTTGAAGTTACATAGGCTTACTGGTCTGGTTTGACATCCAGATAACAGTTGCATTCACAGCTAATTGCAGTGTGGAAGTTCTGCTGCAGTTTATTGTGGCTCCCACTGTTGCAAATGTGAATTAGAATGAAGGCTACTCAAATGTATCACCCCCTTAGGTACCAAGCTGACTTACTGGCCGTTTCTGGGGCCATGCCAGACCCCCCTGGGCACACCCATGCTTTGCCTCCTTTGCTAGTGTGAGCGAGGGACACACAGTCTCAAGTGGAGAGAGGATATACATCGATAAGCTCATTGTTTCTGAATTTATCACCACCAAACAGGCAATTAATGCACCCCCAATACTGTATACCTTGGCCGTCTCGTCCCCGTTGCAAGGGAGCACAGCTGGGTTTAGATGATGATGTCGTACACTCGCCCCACTCTGCCCAGCCACTCCCGCACTGCCTGGCGGACGCGGATGTCTGTCACGTGGCAGGTCAGCTGGCTGATGCAGGGGAACACCGCGGGCTGCAGGGCTGTGAATGTTGGGTCTGGCAGGGCCTGAATCTGGTTGAGAACTGTCAGTACCATGTTGGTCCATGCCTACAAACAAATTGGATACAAAAAAAGACTCTTTAGAAGACCTTCCTAAATAGATGAGTCCATTGGCTGAGTCAGAAAATAAGATGTCTAGTGGTTGCAGCCTTACAAAGAGCACTGAGTAAATCATTTAATGCTGCATATTCATTTAATGTTCACTATTTCTTCCTAATTCACATTCACTACTGTAAATCATTGTTTGACTTGGTACTGCAGGTATTACGCTCACCCTTAATCACCTTTTATTTCATCCCACAGTGAACAAAGACTTTCAGGTTTGATGCTTTCACTGATTTGTTCACAAGGTCATGTAAGTTTCTGTTTAGCTCACTATTTCTGCTGTGGAATTAACAACAACAAACCTCTTAAGAACAAAAACATTGTGACAAGCAGCTTGACATTTTCAAAAGCCTTAAGTGGGCTAGAGCCCTTAGCAGTGAGCAGTGAGTTCACTGTAGGTTGTTAATTCTTAGGACTAAGTGCAGCTTTGGCCCCAGTCACAGAATCACTCCTGAAATCTGTACTAGCTTTCTATTATGTCTAACAACACTTCCCTGAGGACTGATTTTCTTTTGATAGGACAGAATCAGGTATTTATCAGTGCCAGCTGCTGAAATATTCATTCCTTATCAGGATGAATTCTTTATGTTACCAACACATTTAATGAAGAGATCATATTCATTATAATGAAAGCAACTGAAAAATATAGGTGTCCTTTAAATTATTACTAATATTAGCATTCTCCAAGCATGTCCTACCTGTATCTGAGCCTCAGCATCCCTAACAGATATATTCAGGGAGCTGACTGTGGATCCTGAGCGTGGTCTCTTCTCTTGTCTCAGGATCTCTGGACCAGCACTGAATGAATGCCTCATTTGACCTTGATCTATAAGATGTTGTGGCCGTTGGAGTATGGGTGAGTCTGGCCCTCTTGAACCCAGGAGCTCCCCTTTCTTTTCCACTTTGACCTCTTTGGTGAAGGATGCCATGGCCTGTTGCTGCTTTCTTTTCTTGTATTCTGTCATGAGCTTAGAGATAGTTTTGTCAGTGGCTATGGTGTAGATCTTGTTGCCAGCACTCTCCCACCATTCTTTTTTCCTGGTTTGCTCTTTTTTCTCTGGTTTAGGGCGTAGGGGTGGGGGTAGAAGCAACATTTCTCCACTCCCTCCTCGGGGTGTCAGACTGTCTCCCAGTTGGTCTCTGATTTGACTTCGGTCATCTTCCGATGGTGTGTCCTTCCCAGACTGCCCTCCAGTTGATGGTGTGGAGCTTTCTGAGTGAAAGGATGGCAAAATGAAGAAAGGGTCACCTTTGAACACTGGAGGCTCCTCTACATTATTCTCCAGGTCTAGATGCATCTGGATATAGTTGTTGCATAGTTCCATACAGAGCTTATGAAGCCGCTTGATCAGCCATCCCCAGTCCGCATTGCTGCTAGTCTGTAAACTTAGAGATG
>VYZX01014631.1:309140-333118 GCA_013401335.1 Brachypteracias leptosomus
TCCAGCTTTTTCAGCTCTACCATCTCTTGCACACATTCCCATTTTCTCCCTGACTCCTACCTCTACAAGGTGAGGTGCCACCAGGCTCCAGCAGCGCATGAGGTGGAGCAACGGCCGAGATTTACTCCTTACAATTCTGAGCATGGCATCACCAAGTCGGAACAAGTGAAGGGCACTTCTCCTGTCCTGGGTAGATTTTATTTCACCTACAAGAAAGTATAAGAAAATAAAGGGAAGCTAAGCAACAGCAGCTCCTTCATTTCTAGATATTTAAATTGAAATTTAAATCAGGTTAGAAATTACTAGTATTAAGTCAAGGGTAGGAGTGGGAGGNTGTTATTTCCTACTGAAAGGGATTCATCTTCTGTTGCTCTTAGAACATTTGGAAAGACACTTTATCCATTTAAAACATGTTAATGCTCTTACCTGTAATGAAAGATGTAATCACTTTATATATATATAAATGCAATTAATTGCTAGATCCTAATTTCAATATTACTAACTACTGTTGATTGACTACTACATACATAAGAAGATCAGTATTAAAAATAAGAGTGATGAAAGCTGAAGCCTGGAAACAAGCGAGAGCAAAAAAACGAACAACCTGAAGTGTCACACTGAGAAAAGTAGCAATTCTTGAATTGGAAACATACACCAGACAAATCCACATCTGCCACAGGACAGAACAGAACTTGTATGAGCAACGTAACTTTTAAAAGCATGGTACAAGTTTAAGTGATGTATCTTTCTTTGGGCCCAATTCTTCCTTTGGGCCCAGTCCTTTTGCTCCATTTGAGACTGATGAAAATGACAATTTCCAGGCTTTGTACTGTAAGGTATATGCTCCACTCTGCTGGGGAAGAGCAAGCAGGACAAATCCCACTGCTTTATTTAACACTCTTCAGTTTTGTGTTTTGTTTGCTATCACTTAATTTCTGAACACTTCTGAGGTAACTCCACTGTCAAATGTCTAGCCTATTTAGGTTATGTTCTTAGGTCTATGTTCAATTTCCTTACCAGATCGGGTTCCAAAATGGAGTTGTGATTAAATACCTGAGGGTAATTAACACCCCCAAAGTCCAAGAAACAAATGAATGTCCTCTGAAGTTATTCACAGCAAGTATGGATGTGGTCCCTCCCAAAAAAAAGCGCTCAACCTTTTCTAAAGACTTTGAATTGCTCCTACGGAAAGATCTCAGATGAAATACTGTTTTATTTATACCTTGAAATTTCAATTGGAAAAATTAAAATGGTAAGAATACAGTCCAGTAAGCAGTGCAGTTGTATATGAAACACAAATCTCTGTAAGGGATCTTCAGGTGATTTACCTGGCATTGCTAGGGAATAATCAACTGTATCTGTGACTGAGTGGAAAAGCTGGCCCTGAGAAGCCTTCTTGAGCTGGTAAAGGAAGCCTGCCAATGCCATCAAGTTTAACTTGTCAGCAGCATCTTCAAAGAGCCTGTGAATAAAAAAACAAACTCTAACTGAAAAATTCATAAGAATGCAGATTTAATGAGGAAAGAGGAAAACCCTGATTTGTACACAGCTGCTATGTGCTGCCTTCATTTACACACTGGGTTATTGAATGCTTATTTATACAGGGCTACAGAAAGACTGATCCAGAAGCTTTATTAATTGGAGTGTGGAAAGTAGGGTATTGCCAGATCAGCCAGAACCCTTCCAAGATTCAACTGTGGTACTAAAACAAAAAGTCACTTTTTCAAGGAACTGACACTTCCCCATTACTGTATTTTAATGCTGTATGCAGTTCATGAACCAGTAATCACAAAAACAGTGAGAATACGCCCAGTCCTCACAACAAAGATGATCACAGCTTCCCTGACTTTAGTTACATCAGTTGGCTCCATCTGAAGTTACGCTCCCTTAAGTTACATTAAAAACAGATTAATTCAAGTCTTAGACCTAAAGTTGTTGCACCTGAGTTGCTATTTTCAAATATAAACAGAAGTTGTTATTTTCAGCTGTAATGACCTCTTAAGATTTGAATTAAAATCTGTACCCATAAACCAGTAAACATGCTTACATAGGAGGTGGGTTCCAGAGATTACAGTGAAATTTCAGATGGTGCAGCCACAAGTTGACATAAATACGATTTTCTGACATTGCTTTTTATGAAAATCTTTCTATAGTCCTAGGACACTGGTGATTGAGTCCTAATAACATTTGCACTGAAGTAAAAGAGCAGAAATTAAACCCCGCATCATTAAAATTACAGTACAGCTATTCTCTAATCTTTGGAATCAAGTTGTATTGTGAGCTTCCTAGACAAAACGTACTTTCCATGCATAAAGTCAAACTCCTACAAGCAGTGTCAGCTTGCATTACTTTTTCCTCTGAATTTATAAATAACACCCTCCTATGGGCAGAGAATGTAAAATGTCAGCTTGAGAGAAAAGATTATTAGAAGCAACCAAACCCAGGAAATTTTCAACTCTGGCCTGGGCTGCTGAAAGAATAGCAGAAATAGTGAAAAAGCCTGTGACAGCTCAGCCTGCAGGCCATGTGGTAGGGACATTTAACCTAACCATTCTGTGATCATGCTTGGTGGCCCTTCCTCCTTCGGACCTACTGCAGCAGGCTGACAAGCTGCCCTGACAGAAGCAGCTGCTTTCTAACTGACACTGGTCTTGTCACTCAGTCCCTTCCTGTCAGAACAAGACACCCACTTATTTTTTCTGCTTTAATGAACACAGCATATTGATTTACATGCAAGCAACAAATCCACCACTCTCAGGATGCATTTTATTTACTTGGCATGTTCACTGTTGTGCACAGACATACCCAGCCCAGCACCTGCAGGACAGGTAATGCAAAAACCCAGGTCTTTTAGGAACTACTGGTTGTGACGCACATGGAGCTCTCTTGTGAAACTCAACTGAAGCAAGGGGCTGCAATGGAAAAAAAATCTGTCCCCATTGCACCACAAAAAGGTCCATTTTGGTCTTGTTTTGGGAGCAAGGACTCTGGTTTCTGACAGTGCTGTTTTTACCTGTCAGCTTGTGTGGAGAGTGTGAGAACAGCCTTGGCAGCACTAGTCCCACACAGCAAGCTGCCTCCACGGAAGTCAAAAGCTCTGCCCTTACTGCTCTCCTTGATGAGTTCCTGGATAGAAATTGGCTGAATGACAGGATTGCTGCTGAGGGTGGTCTCCTGCTCGGGGGTCAATGCCTGGGGAGATTCCCCGGGCTCAGAGTCTGGATGAAGCCCTCCAGGTGCCTGCTGTGACTGGGTGATGGTAAGGGAGGGCTGGGAAGCACCATCACTGAAGTGGGTGTGCTCCAGTGTGCTGATGTACTCACACACCCTGAAAGCAAACAGGAGAAGCAAAAGATGAATAAAACCCTCAAAAGAACAACTCCTCCCTGCATTAATCACCAGGCTCACTGAAGATACACTTGCGCCTGTACTCCAGAGATGAGTCAGAAGGATAGTGCAAGTACAGCTCTCAGCTGCCTCACAGCCCCATTGCTTACATGGAAACCCACTGCCTACTCATAGGCATTGATTTCTACATCTGAACCAGCTATCATGTGCAGGACATTTTCCTCAAATCATAACCAGACAGTTTCTAACTCTCAGACTACACACAGACAACCTGCTTTCTTACATTCTTTGGCCTCACGTGCACCTAGATAGCAAATAGTCTGGTGGACATGCCTGAAAAGACCATTTAGGTTCCTGGGTCTGCCACAGTCTTCTGCTAACTTTTAAGTTTCTAAGCACTGATTTTGTCTGAATAGTGGTGGAAAACAGCACCCTCTTTTCTCCTACAGATACTGGCAGTTAATTCAATCTAACACTGCTTATACAGAACACTCTCCAAGTATGTAAAGTCCTTTTTCTCAGTTCATTACTTTCAGGGAACATCGTATAAGTTCTGTTTCTTTCGGGAAAGCTGATGAGTACCTGAACACATGAGGCCAACAGTCCTGATTGTGGCTTCCCATCTCCAGGCCCACGTTAAGGACTGCATCCATACACAAAACGTGAGCAGTGTGCAGGCAGACTCCCTGCACTTTCCCCATCTGCTCCAATTTCTGCTCCACTTTATGTTTCACTGCAACATGAAAAAAAAAAAAATTAGCTTCTCCAGCTTTTAAACAAACATTGGTTTGTATATAGGCTGATGGCAAAGGTATACAGTCTGAAAGCTATCACAGAATGTGGATTTTAGATAAAAAACAAATCAGAGAAATCTGTATCTTCCTAATAAACATAAGACAGTTTTAAAATTAACATCCCTTTTGACTGATTTTATATGCATGAAAAAAAAAAATCAATGCCAGATTGACACCCTCCACCCCCAAATTCACATCTTGTTGCCCACATAACAGATGCAGATTGCCAGTGACATTATTTGTTTCTCTTTCAAGCTGGCTGGCTGGATATCTATTTATTTTTACCAAAATCTCCTTTTCTATAGAAAAAAAGAGTTTGCAGATTTCATATCTATTTCCATACAAAAGTTTAACGGAAGAGCTTTTGTTAATGGATACTCTTGTCAAAGTAAAAATAATCCTGATCTGAACTACAAACATTTGGTCCTTATTCTTTTTCCTGAGAATGTCTGAAAAGCTTAGTGGTCATGCTGCATTGGGATGGAAACAAATTTTGTAGCTTTTCAAGCTTTTACAGAACAAATCAGTTGGCCTCTGGCCACCACTGCTGCCTCTTCTTTGCTTCAGCATAGCCCAGCCAACTCACTTCAGTCATATCTAGCAGAGTGGTCAAAAGCTAGTTTGTGCTCAGGTCTATTCAGTTTTGTTTTCTCTGCCAAGATATCAAATTTCAATGCCAAGCAGGATCCTTTGTGCAACACTGTTTTTTTTATGGGCTTCTTATCATTAGAAATCAGATGTCATCAGACACATTTTATGTGCTTCTTCAAACAGCCACTGGAGACAACAATTGTCTTTACTGACTTTCACTGGGTTTGAAGTAGTGGTATAGAGATGTAGAACTTTTTACATGTTATAAATACATCATTTTTTAATTCCAGCTTCAGAAACAGTTTTAAATAACTGATGATGACAAAAGACAACCGAGGATCTATGCACAAGACAGGGAGAGGGATGCAAACTCAGCTTATATTACCACTAAACACATTAAAAACCCACAGGTTTTTCTCTGATGCCCTCTGGTTATAGTAGTATCACAAGGCTTAAAAAATGTACATTTCAAAAAAGCTGTTGGCTTATCTGTTGTTCCACTGATCTCAGTTCCATATAAAATATAATTAGTGTGACAACATTAAGAACCTAGGACAGCAGGACATATGCTGAAGCCTCTAGACATACATCCCATATACCTACAAGTAAGCTGTGCACAGTAATGGCATTCCCCTCATCCTTCTATGTGTAGCAAAGTACTTTCCACTTGCCTCTTTGCAGGCAATATGAGATAAGGTAGTTAATTTATTCACATGGTTACCTTGAGCTATAGTATCACTGGGCTCTTGGATTTCTTTCTCCTCTTTCTCTTCTTGGACACAGGAGGCAGCAGCCATTTGGGCAAGTGCAGATGCACAGTTAGCAGCAACTCCTGTAAAGCAACAACACAATTACTGTTTAATCAGCATTTCCTCCCCCAGTCCCATGCAATCTCAACAACAGGTTGTGTCAAGGAAAAGTTGGCTGGATATGTTTATGCTGTAGGGCAGGCGTGCTCCATGGGGAGTCCTACAGTCCAGGTTCCTATCCAAGATTGGAACAGGATGTTGCTTTTCTCTCTCCCAAATTCCTTAAGGAAAGTTACCATCCTATTTTATGAGTCTGTCATAACATTACACATGCAGTAGTACCTAGAGTGCAGCTCAGCCGGGCTGCCCTCCTCAGTCCATCCAGACTCACACAGATGGAATCCTTCTCCTTTTGGTTCTGCTCTTTGGCTCCTTCTGCTCCCAAGATGAAGGCCAGCCCCTTGGAGCTGCCTGCCATGCGGCCAGTAAGTGGTGTGGACAAAGTGTCAATCAAGTTCTTCCAACAGCTGATTAAAAGGTATCGGGCAAAAGCAACTCCTGGAGTGAGAAATGCATTACTACTACTACTGGAAAATGACACAACAGCAGCTTTATCATCAGTGGTGAAAAATCAAGTCATATTTGTCCTCTGTATGCTGGACTACCAATTAATGTGTAGGATATACTGACGTACTTCCCTCAACCCTTAAATTGTTGTTCTACGTTAAAATTTATCTGAATATGCTTATGGTATATAATAACCCACTGTTGATAGATATACTTGTGCTTGTAATACAGTCTTAGTACCTGCAACAACAGAATCATCTGTCTTCTGGTTTTGGGAAAGAGGAGATTGAGCTGAAGCAGATGCCATCAATTGGCCACCAATTGCGCTGCTTCCCAAGCCATCGATGTCTGCCAGAACATTACAAAACGACAGATTACTATTCGACACACAGATGGTATAAGGAAAGCATCTCCTACTGGCTCCTTTTTCAGTAAGTCCTAGCACTCCCGATTTCCCAGGTATGCTTTTTAGTTTCTCTTTTCTGGCAGCCTTCTGATGCTTTGGCATAAACATGAGCTTTGGCATCTTACGCTTTGCCCAGTAAATGTTTTCTGGAAGAGGGGAAATATCCCACTCTCAAAAGCGCCCTCCTCCCCCCAAAGTTACAGTCAACAGAACTCTCAATAAAGATTTCATGCTTTCTTACAGTTCAGAACTTCCCACACTCTTAAATCATATTTCTTAGTATAACCTTTCAAATCTTGCTAAATCCTGTATCTAGATGTTCTCAGACCTCAGTCTGAGTCCTCAAGATGCACTGAGATCCTATGTCCTAAATAAGATTTTTAGTAGACCTATGTAGGTTCAATCTCACCAAAAGAAATGCAACCCTGTCTCCAACACAATGAAAGACCAGCTTCTCACAGAGAGTTTAATATTAGGAACAACAGATTGATTTCCTTTCTAGAAGCCCCTGCCTGTCTGTCTCTGCTCCACATATGTCATGGCTATTGTTTTTCCAAAGTGTTTCTTTCAGCCTTCCAGCTCAATAGCTAAAAGCAACACTGAGCTCAATACAATCAGCAAAAAGCTTTCAGAGCAGTGCCCTTTGATTACCACTTAATGGCTCAGCTGAAGCCAGAGTTCTCCCACCATACAGTTTTAATTATCTCTTTAAACATACAGGATACACATTCAAGCAGACAGTGCATTTTATATCAATACAGTATCATAGACATCCTGCTGCCTTTCAGCTGATAAAATTTGACTTTTTGCCTCAAATGAAGCTAAGGACTGTTTTTAAGCATTTGTTAGGGTTGCTCCAGGTTCTCAGCTTCTCTCTAGTGCCATTTGGCATATCCCTGGCATAGCACAAATCTGAACCAAGAGGAGCCCAATCTAGGGAAGGTTTCCAGGATCAGACTATTTATATTTGTACTGCACCACAGGCACACTGAAATGGCTTTGCTATGACATCAGGAAAACAGCAGCCTTACCACTTATCATTAACAGGTACCAAGTCTACCAGGACTGAAGCAGACAGAATTAAGAGATGTTTTGGTTCAGTGAAGAAGCCTGCTCTCCCTTCTCAGGTACAGTTTTAAAATCCATGCTTCAAAAGCTTTCTGTCTGATTCAAAATAAACACTTAAATACCTGCCACAGTTAAGTTTGATTCCTCCTCTACCAGCAATTTCATGAAACACTATGTGCTGCATGATGACACGTGGTTCTGTATGCAATGCAACAAAGCAGCGTGTTATTGTAACTTGTGTTAGACACGTATTTGGAAGTTAGCCTTGCCACCATAATATGGTACTGACCAGTCAGCATGGTGATAAGTGGAAGTCTATGCTCTTCAGGGCTTCCCCAGTATCCAGCTTCCCCCAGCATGTTCCTTTCTAGTACCTGGTGGTACAATTCTTCAACCCAGTCCTGGGAAAATACCATCAACACTCCACTGGACTGGACCTGCTTCATGAAATCCTTCTGCAAAGAAGCAAAAAAGCTGGAGGTAAGACAACAGTAAGCCCTACAGCATAAGCCTCAGCCCCTAGACCTGCTCCTGAGCATAAGGGAATGCAGGAGTCAAAATGAAGTTAAGCAAAAAGAATAATTAACTGAAGATCACAATCTGTCTCTATAGTGGAGAGTGGCATGAACAAGGAGCTTTCCCTTCTCTTGATGCAAATCATGACAAATTGTGCACAGTGACAACAGGATATGCTGATCTCTCACTATTTCCACAAGGTAGGATTAGGATCTCAATTACAGTAAAGAGAAGTTATGGTACCTAATGCTGTCTGTCCATCAATCAGGCTCTTCTGCATTGAACAGTAACCACAGATGAACTGGGTTTCAGTAGATATCTGAACTATTTTCAACAATACTTTGGTAATGCTCAGGCCTGCTGTGCACAGTGCTGCTCCTAGAGAAGGTTCTGAGTCACAGATCTGCTCTTGCAGCTCCTGAAGAACATATCAGAACTGATGATGATGTTAAATGCAATTGTTTTGGAGGTATTCTAGCATACAAATACTTTTACATGAGAAGCTTGGCAATAATGGTACATTTTGATAAAACTTTCTTGCTTTTCATTTTCTTATTCCATATATCACTGATTATTTTCAGGAAAGCTCTGAAATGATTTCTCTTGCGCAACTTAGTTGAGAAACATACGATTCATGTTTTGCAACTGCTGTGGCCTTCAAAACAATTTGTTAAAAGCCTAAGAAGCTGAGGAATCCCAGGTGCTACAAAAATAATCAGTTCACATTACTAAAACTTAATTATTTTTCATTCTAACTTCTCATGTCTTTATCTGCATAATCAAGTATTAAGAGAGAAATTTGTCATTATGCCCAAAAGTAGTTGCAAGATAAAGGTATATTCCTTGACAGTGCACAAGCAATACTTGCTGTGTGACATGATGCTAATGAAGATCTGAATATAGAGTACCCATCAGAATGACTACTACTTTAATGATAATCAGTAAGCAGTATTCATTCTTCCCCAAATTACAGAGAAGCTGTGTAATTCAGATGCATGACATTTATCATGCAAGATTCATAAGCAGCTTGGAGAACGCTTCATTTGCAATTATTATTTCTCCACTTAGCAAGCAGCCTGAAGGCTTTACGTGTGGGCTGTTTTATATGAAAGGACAAAACTCAAATTTTCTTTTTTAAATGGTTTTCCCATATTCCTCAACTTACCAGCAACACAGGGGCTTGGGAAGGCTTCTTCCTGTAGTAATCTGAGTTGGCCAATTTTAGGTTGAGCAGTAGAGTGTAATGTGAGACCATGTAGAGACTGTCTGCATTCATCAGAGTCTGGAAGCTGAAATTTAGGTTTCCCTCAAATCCTGGTGAGTGCATCATACCTAACAGAAACACCATATGAGCTCTCACATTTTACACAGATTTTTCCTGGGAAAAAAAAATATCAGAAACTAACCCTAGCATTTCAACAGCAACAGATTGCTAGAATACTTAATGAATCATCAGTACAAATTACTCTAGTAATGTATCAGAACAGGGAATAAAAAAATAAGTAGTTCATCTAGAATGCAGTGCTGCAAGGCAAACTGAACACTCCAGTCACAGTCCAGCAAAACAACATGCTAAATTTAAAATACACAAGGAGCACCAGGATTGCCCAGGGAGGTGGTGGCGGCTGCATCCCTGGAGACACTCAAGGTCAGGCTTGATGGGGATCTGAGCAACCTGACCTAGTTAGAGATCATAGAAACACAGAATGTTTTAGGCTGGAAGGGACCTCCAGAGGTCATCTTGTCCAACCTCCCTACACAAGTAGGGACATCTCTACCTAGGTCAGGCCGCTCAGAGCCCCATCAAGCCTGACCTTGAATGACTCCAGGGATGAGGCTCCACCACCTCCCTGGGTAGCCCATTCCAGTGATCTATCACCCTCATGTTAAAGAACTTTTTTCTAATATCCAATCTAAATCAATCCTTTCCTAGCTTAAAACCATTACTCCTGGTCCTATCATTAAAAACCCTTTTGATGTCCCTGCTTACTGTAACAGGGTTGGACTAGATGACCGTTAGAGGTCTCTTCCAACCCAATGCATTCTATTCAATGATTCCTCGGGATGGCTGTCAGGTACAAAGCAAAGGGCAGGATACATCTGCAATGCTAACTGGAAAGGTGAGGTGGGAAGGGGCAGAGGCAAAGCCTGTGTACTTCAGTGAGCATACATTGCACCAAATGGTGCTAATGGGGGTGACGGCCCTTTTAATAGCCCAGTAAACCTGTCCTAAGTGAGCTGCTGGAAGGTAACTGGAGTGCTCGGCACCTTGCAGGACCAGGCTGTAATCATCATTCTCTGTGTGGATTAGAGGTATGTCGACAAATATTTGGGACCAAGCTGGCTGGAACTCATTACAACTCCAAGCCCTGTTTAGTCCATAGAAGACCTGCTTTCTGCACAGCTGAGCACCTGCAGCTCTGTCAAACCCATAAGCCATCTCCAAGTGCTCAGTACTCCTGAAAACACTATTTCTATGAAAAGACAGCCCACAACCATGCCCAGTGGCACAAGCCCTTCTTCCCAGGTAGGATGGACAGCACATACTTATTTCTCTGAGTTAGCTGACCTACTGGTAGAAAAATATAAATCAAGTATGAGTGATACCTAATTTAATCTGAATGATCTGTAGTTTGAGCCATAAAAAAAATGGAAATATTGGATCCACCCACATGACCCACAATATTTCATGGTTTTCACATCAACTGTGAAACCCATTCATGTGATGTCAATAAGGGAAGAGTAAGCTTTATCCTAGAGGAACGTCTGAAATGAAACAACAAAAAAAAGGGCTTCCAAGGTTAGTTACATGATGAAGCAAAGCTGTGTCATTTGTTAACTCTTGCAGTGGTTTACTGTGAATATATTCCTCCCACCATAACGCTCATACTTCTTCTTAAACAAAATACAACAAACCATTAACATTAAAAAAAAACCACACACAGAAAAGAAGCAAATGTTTTTCTTGCCTCGTGAGGGTTTGAAAGCTCTGTGCTGCTGCCTTCTCAGACTTTCCACTGTCGTCACTTTGGGGGCGTGGATAAGGTGAGTAACTGTTTGAGGGTGGATTTAGAAAGAGAGTAACTGTTCCAGGGTGGGTCTAAAAAATGAAGGGAGCAACCTTTGTGGAAGAGGGGTGATAGGGTTGGCCACAAATATTCCCACATAGGTTGGTGTGTGCTTGGGGTAGATTCCTCATGGTGAACATTAATAGAGAATCTCTACCTAGTACCAAAATTGCAACCATGTGCTTGAAAGTAGCCTGTGAGTACCTTCAGTGACTCCATCACTGAAGACGAAGATGAATCTTAACACTTTGTTGGATGGAGCACCATGATACTGATGTAGATAGAATATATTGATTTGATGCCTTATCTCTCTTAAACATGTAGCTTGGGAACTCGAATCTGCCAGAGTAATCAAAACCTCAAGGCAAAGAGGTACGTAAAAGACAAAGTCCACCTTATTTTGCATTAAAATATTTTAAAAATTGTGCAACCTCCTATACAAGACTACAATTAAAAAGAAAGGCATATAGCTGCACATAAAAGTGTCTAGTACATAGTGGGTATGTATTTGAGCACTCAAAAGTGTCTGGGAAAAATATGGCCCCTAATTTCCTCTAAAATATGAGAAAATAAACAACTGCATTTGAGAGATGTTTCCAAAAGCAGATTAGCTGATGCATAAACTTGCAATGATGTTTACTGACATAAAAACCTTGTTGCTAAAAGCTATGGAATCAAAATTGAAAAAAGGTGCTAAAAATGTTTGCTATGATTACTACACCATGGCACATAATTTTTAGAAGTACTGTCTTGACACTGCAGTTCATGAGAATAGTTATGTCCAGGTTAAAAGAATATTGACCAACTTTAACTATAAAAATCTGCCAGCTATAACAATGAGGTTAGCACACTCTCTTAATAGTGGCAACAGTTCCTTTAAATTGGCCAAGTAAAGGGAGGTCCTGGAAAAACGCAAACAATGTTTTGTGCAAGTCAATGTTGTCAAGATAATGTTGAGAATTTTTAGATAATTCAGTATTTTTTAAGATAGACATCACACTCCACTGCCACTAAGGAATTTTTTAGCATTGGCTTTATCTAGCAACAAGGAGGAACTTTCAGAGGAAAGTTGAAAATTGTAGATTAGGAAGGCTTTTAACCAACTGATTTCCAAATCTTAATTTTGCTAGAACTATACTTAGCCGACTTCACTTTTTCCATGCTTATACTTCCATGCCAGTGCCTCAAATTCCTACCTCCTTTCATTGCTTTTCAATCCTATGAAATCATAATAATATTACTACACTATTTTAAGGACCTAGCTTGTAGGAAAGACTACTAAATTGCAGCTAATGTATTTTTCCCCCAAAGTGTTTGAAAAATTGAAAAATTAAAGCAGTTAAATAAGGTGTCTCAGAAACACAAAAATACTGCTTCTGTACTGGCTCATCTCAGAACTGCACCTGTCTCTTTTCTCAATCTGAATCTTAATACTCAAATTTCCTAATGTATTCTTCAGAGATTACACATTAATACATGTTGTACATACAGTGAAGCTTCTCCAACTTCACCACCTGATTTGTGCCTTGAATTGCTGAAGGAGTCCTGAAGCAAGGACTCAAACATTGTCTACAGAGGCAGATCAGACTGGTGTCTCGGAAGCTCTCCATGGGGGGTTCCAACCCCCAGACACGTATTTCAATTTTAGTAACTCTCTCCAGGTCTTCAAACTCCCACCTCTTTTACCTACACAGGAACACACATCCTCACCTCAGGAGGACTGATGGACTTTTGCTTAAAATCTGAGGTACAAGTTAAGGAACTGTTCTCATTCTAGGTGTCCAACTGAAACATGAACTGCAGAGATCTTGTGAGGCCATAAAGTTACAACTCTGTAACAGCCACAGCCTGATGAAAACACCAGGATACCTCTTCCAAGATATTTTAATACATTAACTTGTTACTATATTTTTTTATGATTCCTTACTGAGTGGCATATTCTAAGAATACTTCACCAAATCAGACTGGAAACGTGGTGTATACATTTTTAAGTACAAATTTGGTCATGGGGGTGGCTTTCTTAGGAAAGAAACTCAACAGTCTAAATCTAAGCCTAGGTATCTTTTTAAAAGATAGGTACAAACCAGAAATTACGGACTTAATGCAGAAATTGAGTGATATTCTTCTATCTTTTTCACTATATTAGTCACACTGAATGACAACAAAAGCTATGCTTAGCCTTAAAATCTAGACATCTGTGAGGTCTACCTTTTCTAATGCTCTAAAGCAGACAAAAGAGAAAAGAAGCAGAATATTCATTCGTGCACAAGGTAACAGGTGCACAAAAGTTTCAGCATAACCTCAAGATCACTCTTTTTCAGGAAAGAGAAATCCCTTATGACAGAAAGGATGCTTCTGAGCACCTCAATTAGGAATATAATTAATGTCCCCTTTAAGGTATCTCCTTTCTGTGATATAACATGGCCAATGTTTCTTAAGAATGTAATCTATCATCTTCTTGAGTTAGGGCTTATTTGGGCAGCATTTGAACAAGATATCAGGAATATCAGCTCATTCACACAGCTTCATATCTAAATTATGCTGTATGATGATGGGAGGCATCCCTTCTAACTCTGTATGAGTTTTATGTGTGCGAGAGAACACAAATGGATGAAGCAATGATTAGGAGAAGAGCAAGGGAAAGGCAATTGTGGTGAATTAAGTTAAAGAAACAGAGGGATATATTTTAACAAACATTTCCACTTTGGTCACTGTCAGGAAAAATAAACCCTTCTAAAATATATATATACTTATATACATTTTAAATATACTATCAACAGGACAAACTAACCTTTGCATAGCGTTTTTTTGTTTGATTGGCAAAGTCAAGATTCCAAAGGTTCTAACCCTGAAAGAACTGCAGGTATTTAATCTTTAACTATTTTTCATTTGGTCTGGGCTTTGAGCTTTGCCTTTCCTGCCATGATAGATAGCAGTATTAAGAAAAACAAGAGTGCGAAGAAGAAGAGAGCTGCTCCTCTTTTCTTACCCTTTCAAGAGCTTACTCCTGTGGAATTTTTATCACCTTCATTGCAAGGGTGATGTTACTAAGAGCAATGCAGTGACATACTAAGCTACTTAAATCTCTTTCAAAACAGGTGATGGTCCTCCCACACCCCTTTCATGCTAAGGAGCAACCCCAACCTCTATTTAATGACAGAATGTGCAAATCTTCTCAAACCTGTAAAGAGGTATCTTACAAAAAATTTGATTTCTCTATTGTCTGAGGACATAATCCAGAGCCTGTTAAGAGTCAATGGACTGACCTCCCTTCAAATCAGTGACTGCATATTTCATCTACTTTGCCCTAAGTGAAGTGTGCTGCTGTGGAGGAATATGCTCTGTAAAGCACAAATATCTGGATATGTTCTCTGAAGATGAAATCCTACAAGAGAATCTATGTATGGTGCTGTCACAGTGTGCATGCTGGTTATACAGTAAATATTTGCTTGCAAACCTGAGCAGAACGTTGAAGAGAAGCTCTGCAGTGCTCCATCCACCTCCTCTATGCTGGGAAGAGCTATAAGCCGAGGAAGAAGAGCTTCAAGTGACTGGATAAACAGCCGTGCACTATGCTGGTCTGCTTCTTGGTTCTTCAGCAATTTCAGAGAGAGAGCAGCAGTACGTAAGGACCTGTGACAATCCCGTGGTGTCTGTTCCTCATCAGCCAGGGAGCAATTGTCAGAGCCTATGTCTGAGACATCTGACCTGCCTGAGTCCTTCTCTGCTGCCATGGAATACTGATCGCATGAATCAAACTCAGTCCTAGAAAGGTCCTGGTCATCTACACTGAAGTTACTTTCACTGTATCTGGATCCATAGGACCGTGTCTTGCAATCAACTGATAAGAAGTTAGTTATATCTGGATAGACTACGGTGTGGCTTCTCTGAACAACATCTGGCTGGTCAATGGTTTCTGACTCTGGTTCTCTATAATCAATCTCTTTGCTTTCATGTACAGCTGGAGATGGCAGTGAGTTTTTTTGACTTTCTGGATTATCCTCTGGAGTTGTCTGTCCCATATCCCCTTCCAAAGTGGTCTGACCGGTGTCTGTGGTAACGCTAATGCTAATATCAGGACTCTTCTCATTTCCTGATTCCCAGGCAGGATTTTCTGAGGACAGGATGCGCCTCTGCCACCTAAAGTCGGCATCATTGATCTCCATGGAGTCCCTGCTTGTCTCAGTCCCATCCTTCAATTCTTCTAAGTGCTGGAGCAGCAGCTGGATCTGCTGTTCACTAAGACCCCTCCCTTGGCTCAGCTCATCTAATGCTCCAAGTAGGGCAAAGACACAGGACACTGACGCGTAACATGCTTCAATACCACCTTTGATGCACGCTTCTGTCATCCCATCCATGATTCTACGATTAAAACATAGTTAGTTTAAGTGATGCAGCACATATAGTGGGCACATGTCACTATCATCCAACATTATCCACCCATAACTGGAGGAAAAAAAAAAAAAGTAAAATTACCCTGTAAGACTACTCTTGAGAAAAACAACTAGTATTAGAACAAAATTATTAAGCCTTCCACGTGGACATGGTCATTCTGTAAAGGGAGCGGCAACCAGGGATACAGTTACCGTGCATTCGTACCAGCATGCACAGTGTTTTCCCTTACAGAAAAGCACTTATACTGAAAATAAACCTCGATATCCAACTGAAGCAAAATTCAGAGCTATCTGTGTCCTGAAAATTATCTCATCTGCAAGATAAAATCTTTATAAGAACTGAGAATCCTTCTTTTTCAATCTGACAATGTTTAAATTTCAATTAACTCCTTTGACTTCATCTTAGAAACGTACCTCTAAGTAAGCACACAGTTATTTCATTGCAAGGGACCCAAATCTAAGAATTTCCATCTGTAAACCAACATATCTGTGTATTTTGTCAAACTCCACAAGGTAATTATCTATGCCTTTACAAACGGGCCCAGACTGATGACAAACCAGTAAGAGCTTTTATCCCTCTTCCATTTTCACAGCTTATTTAACCAGGGAGATACTCTGGTTCATACTTGAGTAAGCTTCTGAAGGTACAACTGTTTAAGTGTTCTGTGTGCACAAGTTTAAGAGAGAAGAGGCTAAAGGAGGAAACAACGCATACAGCTTGAGAAGATCCAGATGGGACTTCCTTTTAGAAATAGACTTCTTCCTGGATTCTGGCTCAGAAGAGCAGGGCCCTGCCAAATCACAAAGCTGCTGAGGACTGCCAAGTATCTGAAAGGAAAGGAAACAGAAGTTACTAGAGGATTACATAAGCATTATTTAAATACAATAAATGAGTTATATTCCTATCAAGCCCTGGAATTCAAGGTAGCAGTACTCTAATTTCTCACAGCAAAGGAAACCAGCACAATGATGTTATACTTATTGAAGCCATATTTCCTGTTTTTAAAAGCCGAAAAGCAGATAGAGAAGTACAGAATATTCATCAAGAATCATATACAGAATGTTGCTCAGTACTTTACATTTTTGACTGAATATGATTCAACAGATATTGCACATAAGACAATTTTTATGTCTAAATATAGAGCAAGTATCTTGCATTATATTATACACCAAAGGGAGCCTTTCTCTTCAGTCACTCAGTTACGAAACAGTAGTGTCATGCAAAGACAGGCAAAGTGATTGCTTGTGACTCAACCTGCTGGGTGGCGTTGTGTTAATGCCCACCAGGAAATACAAGGAGAAGGCTTTAAAACAAGCCCATATTAATAAGCAGAGAGAGAAAACAGCTTTTCCTAAAACTTTAATTGTCTTGTTGCTGTTGTTTAAAATTAGAGGAAGACAAGTGTCAGGGTGGCTGCCAGTTCAGACAACAACCCAGTGGGTGGCTGCGTGGTGTTAGGAAAGATCTTCAGACACAGAACAGCCTAGGTATGCACAAGCTAGAATGAGAATCCCCTAAGAGAGACCACTGTTCCTACAAATTACATAAGTTGTCTTGTGTTCCACAACACAATAAAAAAGCTGCTCATGATTTCAGCTGCTGCTCAAAGAAGTCTCACAGTGCTCCTGTTCTAGTACTATCAGAGGCAATGGGCAGAAGGCCAGAATGGTCTGGTCTTGACTTGGCCACCTAGACATTGGCAGCTCCCTGCTCAAGGAAACTGTATTTCAAAAACCTGGCTTGTAATCAAAGCATATATTCACTTTAATGCCTGGAATACTATATTGTGAGGATGAATGCCTCCTTCTAGCAAGAAAAGGGAGTGGGGAAAGATGCCAAAGAAGTTGAGAACCGGATCACTATAATGTATCTCACCCAAAAGAGCAGTCATGACTCAGTGATAAGTCCATGCAGTACCACAGCATGAATACCGATGGAGTTGCCATAGCAGCTTGTGTTATGGAGATAAATATAGCTATTACAACTTTGTAACACTAAAAATATTTGTCAGGGTGGTTTGATGTAACAGCTGTGCTCAGAAAGGGCAATTTCAACATCCCTAGTGCTAAGGTATGGAATGGACAGGTATGCATGTATCAGCAATATTTATTGTTAAATAAACATTTTGCTTTACATGCCAGGATTTGCAGATGTGATTATCCTACCTCTTTCATAATTTTGATGGCTTCTACTCTATGCTGAGGTGGTGGATAAAGCAATATCCGGTAATAGAGAGACTGCAGTACAGGCTTCATGGATTCCACTGATCCCACCAGTCGAACCAGTTCTGCTGCAATATAATATATGGTCCGTGCAACAGGCCCACTAAGTGCAGGTGCTGTGGAGGAGCAACCTGAACCCCGGCCATGATCAGGGATCCCCAAGGAAGGTGAATCAGCCTCAAGACAGATGCTGCTGTGGGCAGAGGTGATAGTTTTGTCATGGATTGGATTTCCCAGGATTACTACTAGGGCTGGACAAAGTTGCTTCCTGAAAAAGAGAAAAACAGCAGATGGTAACTGGAAAATAATCTCACAGGAACAGATTGAAAATAGCCCATGGTTAAATGAGATACACACTCTTAATGATTAGTCAACGTCAGTGGTTAAATAGAATAACAAATTATGCCAGGCTTTTTTCATCTCCCAAGCATCAGTGTGCTAGTACATATGGAAATACTTTTGAGTGCTTTATAAACACGTTACTGATTTTGCAAGTTCATGTTGCTGCACATGTTGCTGCTGTCCCTTACAAGATAGCATGCCTGCCCCTTCCATCGGCTGCAACCTATCACAATGTGGAAATTCCAGGTTTCCTCTGCTAAGTGTTTCTTCTTCAGTTCAACTTGGGAGCTTTAAAAAAACCTGACCAAGTTAAAAACAATCTATGTTACCTAGAAGGCCTGATGTTCCATCACTGAGCTGTGAATGAATGTATCTCAGTAAGCACCTTTAGTTGTGAGCCTCTGTTTTGCTGACTTTTGATAACAATTAAAGCCCTCTGCAGTAACTCAGAGTGCACTGTAACTTCTCACGTGCCACAATACACTAAAAACACCATCCTTCCTTCAACAGTCTTTCTGCATGAACACTCCAGTTCAGTGATTCCACACCAGCAGATCACTTCTCTGCGGAACCAGAGTAAAAAACAACTCAGCACTTTACTCCATCCACTGTTATTTCAGCTTTGCACTCCGGCACCTGACATTTTACTCAGTCTGCCAGACCCTAATTTATAAAGCCAAGTGCTGCATGAGAACGTAGTCCCAAATCTGATTTTCACCCACATGCCTCAGAGGTTCAGGCTGTCATCTAGAGCAAGCACCCAATGACAAGTAACGATTCAGCATAAAAAGTAACATGTCCTCTGGAGTAAGTACATCTCATTTTCTCAATAGTTTTATGCAGTCCAAAACTTTCATTGTTTCTCTTAATGTACTTGATAAAACAGCTTTTCTTCCTGAAGTCACAGAAAGAAAAACAGCTTTTCATCAGACATCAGATAATTACTTTGAGTTTGCTTATTCCATTTCTTTATCCAATCACACTTCAAAACATATCAATTCACTGCCTTGAAGAAAGTGTAATCACAGGCTGCAACAGCAACATATTCCCCATACATCTTAGTCCCATCAAAGTGCTTCTATATCAAACTCTGGAGAACACTGTCAAAAGAACACAGTGCTAAATCTCCTTTGTCTGCTCCCTTCTTTATCTTCTCTTGAGAACTTACTATGAAGTGCCAGACAGAGAAAGTTGTGCATGTAGGCAACAGCTCCTTAAAGAACACAGCTACGTTTTCTTCACAACTTCACCAGATAGCTAATGGATTAGTGCGCACATATACTGCCATATATTCAAAAGGATGCTTGCAGTTTAAAGTGTTTTCCTAGTGTTTTGTTTGTTTGTTTTTCTCCACTTCATCTCAAGCATGTAGCTGGAGGATGCATATTCCTTGGCAGCAATGCTGGTTAAGAAGTCCTGCCCCTGTTGGCTTGCCCTCACAATACAAAGTTACAAATACAAAAACCTGTAGATTTGCAGCATAAACTGGATCATCAAAATTATGTAAACAGAAAATAAAACAGGAAGTGTTTTCTTTTAACCAATATAATTTCAGTGAGCTTGCTTCCAGGATGGCCCCACAATCAGTCACGTAAGTATAAACAAAGTGTTGGGTGAAATTCAAGGACAGAAACTTCTGAAATGAGTTTGCCATAAAAGAGAGAATTCTGCTTTTACATTAGAGCTTCCAGAGGCCTCAGCACAGGGTCCCCATGCAACACTGCCAAGCGTTATCCACCTGAAGACTTTCCAAGCTAGCAGCCACTGATTTTCCTAGGACAAGAAGGGAAGTTATGGGAGCCTCTAGATGTTGAATCCTTAGAATCTTGCCCAAGTCAAACACTTCCATTTCAAAAATCACAGGGTAAAGCACAAGAAACACATTTGTCATTAACAAGATATGGATATCTTTTCTTAACACAATCACCTGCCAAAATCATGAGATGGGCATACATTGCAGGAAAACTACTTATTAATTACATTCTTGCTTTATTACTATGACTTAATTATCCATATGCTATAAAAAACCCACTGCTGAAAACAAAAAGAGGGGAAAGGACTGTTTCAAGTGCTCCAAGGTGATAGTACCAAACAATTTAGAGGTAGACATGAACACTAAAGTCTTTCAGGTGAAGTGTATTAAAAAGAGGATTTCTTGATAAAGTGGAAATACCATTAAGACCATTTAGCCTCTGCCCTTATACAATGCAGGTGATAAGCATTTCTGGTCACCAGCACACCATCTGACATTAATTTTGCTTATATTCCTGTAGGGATCTCTGCAGCACCCTCCTGCAGTAAGCTGAATATGTGTGTGTTTAATGCCACACATGAATCCAAACTATTGCAGAAAGCATAAGACATTTTCTGTTCTGGCTACATACATTAGACTTCATTACAGTGATAATTCACTACAGGGATTTAATGTGCTAGCTGAGCATGAGGTCCTAACCAATCCTATATGAGGCACAGAATGAACTGATAGTTAACAGCAAGCTCTGCTCATGTCTGTAGATTTATCACAGTTTTGTTTGCATGGCTAGGAGGAAAAGGTCCTTTTATACTCACAAACTGAATATTTGCATTAGTCTTCAAAAGTACTCACCATATGAGATCAGTGAATCCTTTGTGCTGGTGCATGCTGGGAGAGGAACTGTTTAACATGGAGAGGATGCACTCCAAATAAAGAAGCTGAAGTTGCCGATTGTCACTGGCAAAGAGAAAAGATGCCATTCACATCACATTTAAATAAAGATTATTTAATTTTCTAAAATAAATACATTAGTTCACTTGAAATTCTATTGCAATTTTCAGCAGGGATTTATTTTGTTTCTTCCTGTGGATTTATAGTGGTGTGATTATCATTATCATCCCATTTATTTTTGTAGTGATCACATGCAGTAATCTGCTACTTCAAAAACAAAATCTATGTGAAAAAAGAGGAAGAAGAAAAGAGACATAATTATACAAATGCAATCTAAAAACTTGAGGAGGAAGGAACTCCTAAACAGAGGAAAGGAGACAACCAGAAGATTTTGGATTACAGGATAGTTTCTTCAGGCAATCTGAATGGCATTTAGTTTGTTCTCTTTCTGGTTATTTTTTCTCTTTTCTTGGTGACAGCCACCATGGTCACAAGTCAGAGGCTCAAAGCTAGAGTCTAGCCCTGTGCTGTGCAAGGTTTAAAACTGCTGGTTGGTTAAATATTTTAGCGGTGATGGACTCTTCCTCACCAGAGTCCACACCTATCTGGAAAGATGCACACATTCCAGGTACATCTGCCCTCTTTCCCCGCAACTTTTCCTTACAATGTGTCTTAATGCCAAATTCTAATAATCTTGCAATTTAGGAGGAGGATTAAAGTAATCTTCAGATTAAGAAATTAGAACAGGCAATATAGCATATTAGAATAAGCAATAGAGCATACTAAAACCTCACTTCACTGATTTGGAGGTTAGAAAGTTAAGCTGCTGCCAACAAAGTGTTTTGAAGGAGATACCAAAATAAAGGCTTTTCATTCATAGAGTTAGTTCTTTAACAAGTCATCCTAATTGAATTTATTTCCCTCAGATTCAATCGAAATCCTTTACTATGCTTTGCTCATAATCAGAGATCCTAACAGTCTAGGTACATAATTACAAGCATGAAGTAAATCACGACTCAGTGAGTACTTTAAAATTCTCTGAATATCTTCTTGTATGTTATCTACAGCATGCATCAATCTGTTCCAATTCAGTACAGTTTTATGTGGAGCTGAGATTGCAGGTATTTTTTTAAAGACTTTCAGTGATTTTGAGAGATCCTGTCAGTTTACTGTCAGTTTAGTTTTGCTATTTCATAACCACTAATGCAAAGTAATTATCATTTGGTGGACAATACTTATCAGATGATAGCTGTTTATAGCTTCATATATGGGCAAAATTTGATACGAAGAATTAATCTTTTAGCTGGGTTTTGCCACTTGCTATTGTCAGATAAATTTTTAAGATCTGTTCTTGTGCTGTAATTACACACAGAACTAAAAAAATGTTCCTTCAGAAGATTCAGAAACATGCTTTTGTTTTCCCAAATGCTGACACTGATTAAATAATGCTAAGTGAAGTACTCTTTCCTTTCAAATCTTGCTATAATTAGAGACCCTCTTGGGAGGAAAGTCTATAGAAATGTACACAAAGATGTCTGTGCTGTCTTCAGCTCTGGTAGTTCCTAACTCATAGGTTTCCTGAAAATGATAAAGCATATAAAAGGAAATACAAAACAAGCACACATTGGTACCTCTCTCATTTCCCTGAGTTTATCACAAGCTACTTTCAGAGCTGTACAAGCCAACTAAAGAAACAACCTTATGCTACATTTAAAATAGTTTCAGACTGGCTTTTTCACTACCACTCAGGTGATTTGTAACTGGCAGTAGCAGGAAGTTAAATCTTATTTTACTGATATAGAAATAGTATTGTCAAGTGAGAACCTGTTTTTCTCTTAAAACTTCCGAATGATTTCTAGCTTGCTATATTTCCATTTTTTAAATACTTGCTGTATAATGTTTGCATTGCTTCTGGTTGGATTCTCACCTCTTTAACACTGAAGACTTTGTTTGGCTCATTTCTTAATAGACCATTAGTTGAGCTATGTTAGAATGCCACACAAAGTCTTTTTTAACTCATGAGTAAGTATTTACTCTTACAGTACTGGCCAACAAGAGACTAGTATTTTAATGCAGTGTAACACCGTATTACTGCCCATAACAACTGCATTTTAAAAGTTAGGCTCATGCATTTCCAAGTAGGTAGAGTGTATGATATTCCTAAATTTAGGGAATGCTTTGGCAATGTAAATTATTTCAATTGGATATGTGCCACCTTTGTAAAAGGACATATTAATTCATTCTGAGTATTGTTTTCATTAGGTTTTTCCATGTCTCTTGTAATTGTTCTCTCTATAATAGTTGCTTTCTAGCCAGAAAAGAAAACTTCTCCTTTGACAAGTATTTTGCTGCTGTATGGAAGTTACCTATAGACTATATTTACTGGAAACTCTTTGAAACTGAGCAATGCACAAAGAAGGCAAATTAGTTTCTCATCTCAAGTGAAGATTAAATTAATGCATCACGAACAATACTTCCTCTAATAAACACTTCATTTAAGCACAGTTTTGATCCATAATTCCAGAACTACAACAGTACAATCACATATATCAATGAAATGCGCAATCTCCAGGTAACAAATTCAAATTATAAACTGAAATAACTCACTTTATGACAGCCTGGAGCTTCTCACAGAGCACAGTGAGGACAGATACAACATCATCACAAAGAGACTCAGCTGAAGTACCTCCAAAAAGGACAAAGATCAGAGGTGTTACGTATGCACAGCTGTATTACAACCTCAATTCACTGCGTAAACTTTCAAAGCTGATTGGAGCTTCTAAACAATGAGCAGGGCTGCCAAAATTCATACAGAAGATTCAGTAGGAAAAGTCCTAGATTGGAAAGTGATCTCCACACGATGAAAAAGCAGTAGTATTAAAGCCAAAGAGACCATTGATTGCTTACGTACATTTACAGAAGGTTAGCTGAAATACAATGCAGGTAATAAAATAACTATAGATAAAATAAGTAAAATAAATATTAAAAAAGGACTGGCTCCAGTAGTTCTACATGGCAGCTAAAATTTCTGTATCTCTCCCTGCAGTTTGCCTCTGCTACACAGCTTCTGATGTCTGATACAGTTCTGATCTTAAAAGAGTATGCTTGTGCATTTCAAAGATTTCAGCCTCCATCCACACAAGTTCCCCCACAGAAATCCAGTGAGAAGGTCAAAAGCAGGGATTATTTTTACCTACCTGGGAAGATTATGCAAGTTAAGTCAGCACGGGAGTAGAAAAAAATCCTGCTGTAAAATAATAATTTGGGA
>VYZX01014633.1:0-24798 GCA_013401335.1 Brachypteracias leptosomus
CTGCCGGGTGGAGACCATTTCGGTGAAGACCACCCAGCAACGAGCCCTCTGGGCTTCTTTCTTCTCATGCCCCTCCACACATCAACAAACGAGATGGTTAGCTGTCACGCTGTTTGCGATCATTAGATACTCCATGGTTGGTTCTACCTTTGCACAGGTATGAATCTTTGGAATAACTCTTTTCCCACGTGCTGTAGTTCCTCCAATTCTTGTTCAGACACCTTTCAAATATTTTCACATTGACCAGTAAATGGCCACAACCTCAGATGGGTGTTCAGCAACATCAGTGTCTGTTTCCTATACTTTCCTATTTGTTTTGGGCTGTGAATGTGATTACATGTGAGTAAGAAACCTATTTCACAGTTTCAGTGGGCTTATGGTTGCAGTGTATCATTACAGTGTATCTTGTGTCTTTGATCAGCCATACACATGCTGTCTTGCAGCCACTTCTGGTGTGTGATACAACAATCTCAACAAGCATGCATGGCTTTCTAAGAGTTATCTAGAGGAGCATCCCAGCTTCTTTGTGTTGACATATCTTTCTCAGGCTCAACTTCTTTTCTCCTTAGAAAACGTGATGATTTTCAATGGTGTTGGGAACATGTGTTGGGAATGCTTTAATGAATTCAGAAAATAACATAATGTGTGTTTCTTTTTCCAAATGTCAGCAATTTATCAGTATACCGTTATCAGTCTAATGGTATTTTCAGTATCACATCAGTCTTAACTTCTCTCATCATTATGATAACATAATTGCATATAGATCTTCCTATGCAGACAAAGATGTGCAAGAAGTGAAGTGAATATTTAGTCAAAGGCGCATAGATACATGTTGTCTATAAACAGCACCATACAGGACATATATTAACGAAGTTACAACAGAGGTAATTTTCTACTTATTGACTTTACTGCAAGAGAGACATGTCAGACACCCAGCTCCTGCTTGTAAGGCCATGTTCCAACCAAAATTATCAGTAAAAATCTGGAAGGCAAAAAGATCTTTGCACACATAACAATTTCTTTTCAAAATCTTGGTTGCTGTTTCCTTTTGTTGGTTTGTTTTCTTGATGAGTGCTCTGTGGTTTTGGTTTTCAAGCAGTAGGAAAGAAAAGCATCTCCCTTAATTTGCTCTGACTTTTGCCTGGGTAACTGTAATGCATTGTATCCTGTGAAATCTATTAAAACCCCTCACACATTTAAAAACCAGTGCAGAGAAGTATATTCTTTCTATAGAGAATGGTTTTAACTAAGATGATATATATATACACACACACACATATATGTGTACATATATGTAGATACACATATATATTCATTCTGTAGAGCAAATATACATCTGTACATTATTTTTTTAAAGTGTGAAGGGTTTTAATAGATAAGTAAAGAAAATTCCAAGACAAAAAAGACAAAAATATATAGATAATATTTTGATACAGAAATGAAATAATAACCTGTCAGAAATGGTCTTTTGGAGTTGGAAGTTGCCTTTGCCTCTAACAACTCTTCCACTCTGCTGCAAAACAGGGAGCATGCTTTCCTTCCACCTTTCCGTCAGCTCTGCAATCAGCCAGGCCCTGTGGGGAGGGAGGAGGGCTCCCTACTGTATCTTCTTTCATCAACATGGCATCTCTCAAGGGCCCCACACTGAATCTGTTAAGATTAGCTGTGTTCCACGTTAGTGACAGGAGCTGCTTGTCTCTTTCAGGAGTACACAGTAGTATGGTACTGCTTCCTGTTTGAACAAAATCAAGGCATTAATTGCAGGGAATTTTTTTCATTACCTGTTAATTGATAAATCATGCTCACAAGTCTGTGAAACAAGCCACAATGTGAGCGGTCTTCCAGGTTTTCTCTTCCTCCTCCCTCAGAACCAGGATGTATCTAGTACTGGGAGCAGAGTGCTAGTGGTAGGGAAAGGCCTCCACCCCAAAGCACCCTTATGAGCAGCTCTTAAAGCAGGCAGGGCTCATTTGGAAGCCTGTGCCTTCCACTGATGTAAGTCCTCAAGAGATGGAGCCTCAGCTTGGAGACATTGCACCACTTCCCTTCCATCCTGGGGTAATAGCAAAGGCAGGTTTTGCAGCCCTGCTTCCCAGGCTCATTCTTAGATGCTGGATTTTTAGCAGATCACAGGCTGCTGTAGCTTTGCATGGGCTTGGCAAGAGACAGCAGCAGAACTGGAAGAGGGAAAGGTGAATTTGAAGTCACCTTCACGCACCTGTGTGGACACATGCAGCTGCATGTGCACAGACGCAGCTTCTTTTGTGCATGTTAGCCACAGCTACGGATCAGGCCTTTGATCTAAAATCAACAACAAAAAATGAGTTGGTCATTAAAGTCACTGTCTTCAGGAGACATGCATTTTTTTTAAGATCTCTTTTGTAATTTCTGTCCTTTTATTCTTGCTTCTGTTACAAGTAGCAAGAGGCCACCATCTTGGGAGGAACAGTAAAAATCCTGAGTATAGTGAAATAATTTAGCTGATAATTCCCCACTGTATAATTTTCTACGCTTCCTGCTAGCTGACCTTGTGGGCTCCTGTCAGGTTGCTAAGGGAAATTCAGCAGGACTCCTGCTCTGCTTCTCAACTTTTTAAAAAGTACTACAGGAAATGGAGGCATGTTTATGTCAGCTTAGTTATGTGTGCATTTGATCAAGTGACATTCTCTAACCCTTTTTTTTCTTTAAAATTGAGGTGATAGCTCCATAGAGGGGAGATGTTCCTAGCTAATCACTTGGCATTTCAAACATGAGAGGATCACCGAAAAAGTAGGGAGCAAGCACACATGCGTGCATGTGTGCGGGAAAGGTAAGGAGCATAACTGGGGTGTTTGAGGAAACTCGTGGAATTGAGTCCAAGATTGCCTGTGTCTGGTGTCTTTATACATACATAGGTACTAAATAACACTAATACTGAGGGATGGGAGCATTAAGATTACCATTGCCAGGTCATACCACCTTGGTAGTGTGAGCACAGCTGTTAAGATCTCCTAGACATTTGATGACTTGTGCACAAATGAGTTGAGGTTCCCATTTCAGTTTTCAGCAGATAAATGTTTTCCAAAAAACACATCTGTCATGGGTGGCACTTTCATTGACTGTAGCACAGCAGAGAGGACACAGGCAGACTGTGTCCACACAGAAACAGCTTTAGGTAATACGGAGATAGCTCTTTACCACTTCTAGGTGGTCTCTCTCAGGACCGAGGAGGCTTGGATGGGAACCATGAGCAGGAGGCTAACACTGCTGCTGCCTGTGCTGTGTCTGGTGTGCAGAGAAATTGAAAATGTTGCTTGCCAGGGCTATCAATCTGGCACCTTTGACATCCTGCAAAAATAAATTAATCCGTTGGAATGGATTTGGCTTATATTGCAGATTTTACTGCCGTGGAAGCTGTAAAAATAAAACTTCAGAGCTAGGCTGTGCTGTGGTGCCATGATGTGCCCAGGTTTGGAATTTCACACTGTGGGGTTTGAACTAGGTTCTGTTTATTTGTTAGCATCCTTTAGGTTTTCCAACTTGTAATGGCAGAGGTCCCTTTAGATGCCAGGCTCATCTGAGGAACCCAGATTGTCCCTGTGTCCTCTAACCATATTTGAGGTTAGTCAAGGTTATTCATAAGGTGTTTTGGCATGATAGACGCTGCAGACAGGTGCAGCCGTTGTTTCCACTGTGATTTTCCCTGACCTAGGAAAGTTTTCCTGTGCAACTTGTACAGGAAATAACAAACCATTGATTGGTGTTTGTAGATAATTATAGGCCATTGATCTAACCAAGCTATGACACTGTAACCCTTGCAGCCCTTATTACCTCTGACCTGGTAACTGCAGCATCAAGTCATTGGAAAATTAATCCAGAAGAGAATCGTACCTTAAGTTTTTGTCTGCTGTAGAAATGCAAAGTTGAAATGGTCATTTGTAAGTTTTAGTAGGCTGCATGTGATAACTTTGCAGCTTGATGTATAAAAGCGCACAGTATCCTTGGGACAAGTGAGCTTCTTATATTGTCCTGTTCTTTGTAGGCTGGTAGCTTTACGGGAGGAATTGCATCAGCTGTCTTGCATTTTGTCGTAGCTGTCACAGGGAGAATGCAATAGTATTCATGATCAAATGTCACTAGGCTGTGGCACAGAGCTGAGCACATAACATTGCTTTGGATCAGATCCTTTTAAATTCAGCAATCGTAGCAAATTATGGATTAAACACAAGCATTTTTTGATCTCCATTCAATTGCATGACCCAGAATTTTTATCAATAAGTCTAAGATTTATAGGCATTGATTTTGTAAGGACTTTAACAGGAAAATAAAAAGGACCCTCAAGGACTGAACTCAAAAACTATTGCTCTTGCAGAAATCTGGTACTTTATATTAGTGAAAGTGACAAATCTTTGATCAAAACAGCCTAGACAAAAGATGTTGCAGAGATTATTTTGGGATGTTTGGTGCTTTTAATTAATGGTTTTTTTTGGAAAGAAGTAAACTCAAGAAACAAATTCCTTTTCAGTTTGTCCGTTCTGTTCATCCTCCATACATCCAGCCTCACAATGATATGCACAGACTGAGGTAGCACTGTATAAGTTACAGGGTTTTTCTCCCTCCAGGTTCCCTGCCCTTCAGCATTAAGAGTTCTGGAATCAGAAGAGAAAAAGCATAAAATGTGGTTTTAGATATTTGTTTCCAAGAAAAAAAGCCTTCACTCATTTATCTTTTTTTGCTAGCACCTGTGTTCATAAATAAAGGAAAATATTGTACCTGCCAGGAACTATTATAAAACGCGCTTTCTTTCATGTCAACTTCCATTATTTTGATCAGGTTGTGTAAGGGCATTCAGCCTGCTGCATTGGCATATGCAAGGTGTGTTTGCATGGTTTATATTTGCACCCAGATTTCAATATATTTGATGTTAGCAGTGGATTTTTGTTTGCTGCAGGATGATATTATACCACAGATGGCAGGACAGCAGAATTGCTTTGTAAGTGGAGCTGCTAGGCTGCTGTTCCCTCAGTTCAAAGCTCAGAGGTGTGTATTTGCAAAACTGATGGTAGATACAGGGCATTCAGCGAGAGACTATTTGGAACATGATTTCCAATGGCACTAAGTATAGGCAGCCCCCATGATCATGACCTCTAATAGAGCAGGTCAAGAGTCAAATCCTGGCATCTGACACACACTACATCAGTAACTATTTTTACAAAAAAAGAAATTACCAGTTTGTTCTGTCTGGTAATGGGCTGGAGTAGGTGATAGAAGTACCTCTGTGGACCATGAGAGCCTTCGTTTCATATCCACAGAAATACTGTACAAATAGTAATGTGCTTTTTTTTTACTACACACTGTTATGTGTATTTTTTTCACTGACAGACAGGTGACTGGTTCAGATGGGCATAGACAGTGTAATTTATGCATCCATTTGGCGTGTGCGTGTTTCCAGATCATGGCATTGTCTCCTCTTCTTGCTAGATAAGTTGAAACATTGACAGGCAGTGTGTTCACTTTTTCCTTTTATTACAGTAATTTATAAGATATTTTAGCTAACAGGAGAATGACCCAAGGGGGCATTCTCATGTTAATTACCAAATGTGGGCTTGTCAAAATCAAATAGCTTCAGGAATAATGCAAGTAATACTGCATCATTATATTGTTTGGCCCTCAACCCCAATATTAGCTTTTAGAAGGAAGAAAGAAAAAAGCTTATTTGATTGTGCTTTTAAATTTAAAAAATCCTCAAGTCTGACCCATCAGAGACCAGAAGAGAAATGCAAGGGAGAATGTGTAGTTTAAGACTGAATGGAGTTCAAATAACATAGTGAGCTTTTTTTTTTAATCTAAAAACTAAAGAACTGACACAATGTTGATTGCCATTTTCTGACACTTCTTGTACAGCCTAAAGTGGTTGCACCATCAGAAAATTCTGCTTTCAACATTGTGGTGTAGGGTTTGCAGCCATTCTCATTTCTCCCTGTGGAACATCAGTAGTGGCTACCCAGTGTTACTTCCTGACAATACCATTACTCCTACCAAGTGATGTCACACTCCACCAATCACCCATCCTATTCTGGTACTCCAACATGCTGCCTATGAGAATTTGCCAACGAATGGGACCAACAGAGGTGATAGATTCATAAATATATTCACATAGACATTGATACTCATACAAACATTGCTGATAAATATTGTCACATCGTTTCTGAGCAGTGGGGTTCCAACGCAATCATTAACTAGCTTTTATGCTGTATCGAGTTCTGATAATACATACTTGAGAGTTTGAGATGATCAGTCAATAATTGTGTTTTCTCCTTTACACCACAATATTGCACAGTTCACTTTAGTCCACCTTACAGACTATCTGCTGTTTCAGAAACTATCAAGGAGAATTCTGTTGTGCAATGTGTTGATTCATCAGTTGTAAATATGAGTGAGGTGGATAAGGGAGGATTCCTTCCTGCTAGGCTGTTCTGCCATTCTAAAGTTTGGTATTACTATTTTCATTTTACTTAACTGAATTTTTGCTGCTGCCATGTTTCATGGCGCAAAAATAGAATAGACTTTACTAAATCCTTAACAAGCCCACATAAATCTTTCCCATTTCCAGAATGTTACCCAGTCTGAGGCTTGTCCTACAGATCGTTCCACATCAATCCCTCTAACTGCCAAACAACTTCTTGCGAAAGGCCATTTCCAAAAGCAATCAGTTTCTAGTCCTATTGACTATCTTGGATAACAAAATCTATATCTACAAATGCCTAAACAAAAACTCTTGGCATTAGTATTTGCCTGGTTGTGCCCGAATAGTGCTGGTGAGTTGAGCATTTCTGACCACAGTTTTCACTTTTTCTATGAAGAAAAATGCCTTTCTCAGCTCAAACCAGCTAGGGCTTTATTTACCTAGAGTTCAGGAGACAGCCAATGTAGTTCTTCAAGGATTAGTCTGCCATACCTGCAGTTACTATGTCATCCTGCAGTGGAACCCCCACAGGTGCAAATATCTTACCTGCGAAGGCAAAGGCAGATAGCATCTCAATCAGCTCATATTCTTGTGAAAATATAAATCTTCCTGCTAAGCAAAAGTGGTGAGAAGAGCTCTAAGTAGTCACTATTACCTGAATATCTAATACAGACAATTATTCTCCAAATAAACAGGCTTAAAAGATAAGCCTTAATAATCCTTTGGCCCATGTACTTCCACCTATTTTCCCATGTTACTTAAAAGAGCACAATTACCGTGGTTTATTTGAGTGGAGCTTTAACCAGTTGTCTCTCCCCTGTTCATCAATACTTACGAGATGCTTAGGTGGAATACTTTCCCAGTCCAAATCAGAAGTGATGGAGTTTTACAGATGTGTCTAACCTGATGGCTGGATTTACATGTCTCCTGGTTCTCCCTTTACATGTTTACAACACTGATAACAAAGCAGAACCTTGCAGTGAAGATATTTGTGACCTGTTAGGGGGGAATCACCCCATGAGTCATCCCTGAATAATACCCCGGAATAGAAGATAAATGGCATAGGTGGCAACTTTTGGAGCCAAACTCCCTCTCCTCAGGCATTTTTAAGTCATTGGTATTTTATCGTGTGTCCTGTCACTTACAGAAATTCAGGAAACATCACAAGCTGAAATTCAAACAGAAAATACTCATTATTCTTAGAGACTGTTACTCAAAACTTCATGGTGACTCTTGCAAATTTACTCTGACAGGTAGTTATCAAACACCCCTATATTCCTTTATAGCCTGCACAGCCACAAGAAATGTATCTGAATCTGACTAGATCCTGAAAATAATTCCTCACAGTCAGAAACATATGACTCCATCACCTGAAGCGAACAACCTGGATTAACCAGCTTGTTAACCACCTGGTTTTCTTTGACTCTTCCATGGTTACAGCAGATTTTAAATGCTCTTTTCCTTGTAATCAATACATTCAGAACTAGGTTTAATCCACTGGCATTTTAGCCATCATCCTTTCTGCTTCGTTACTTCGAGGTCATCTAAATTGTACAGCATAGCTGATCCTGCCTTAAGGCAGGGGAATGCTCTAGGTGACCTTTTAAGGTCCCTTCCAACTCTATTTTCAATGATTCTATGATATGATCTGTCAAGACAAAATAGATGAGCAGGTACTTAGGAGGTATCCAGGATATATCTGCATCACTGATATGGTTTGATACTTATGCAGTTTTCCTGCTTAGATCCATAGCCGTCTATTTTGAGTTTTAGGAGGTGCCATTTAAATGCTAGTGGAAAATGTCTGTACAACTCTTGGATCCTCACCAAAAAAAAAAAAAAAAAAAAAAAAAAAAAAGAAAAACTAAAAAAAGAAGGGATTGTTGGTGTGTAACAAAGGCTCATCTCCCACTCTATGTGAGCCACTACCACACGGCACAGATTAAAAGTGTGACTAGCTATACAAGTGAACCACAGGCCATCTGGGACACGTGTATTAGTGATGTCTAATAAGAATCTGTTGGTGTGGAAACTGGAATTACACTGGTTAGTGAAGATTGCTTTAACATTGCAGTAAGGTGACCTTTACAGAAATACTAGTCACTAGGTTAAGCCTCATACTTATAATGGACATTCTTTATCAAATGCAGGCTGGAGGTTAAAGATTTCCTCTATTTAAGGCCAAGTATGTACATCATGGACTCGTTGTATCCTTGAGCCTCTTTCTTAATTTATGCTGAGCAATATTCTCAACTGTAGTGATTACCAAAGGTAGCTTTGATGAAGACCGCAGGAGGGAAATGAAGTCTCTGATAGGGTTCCCATGCAGCCAGTTCATGGCGATGCTATTGTGTAGAGTCAGCTGAAGTCAGAAGGTCAGGTATGGACTTCTACAGTTGGCTTACAGAGAAACTCCCTTGCTCTAAAAGATTTAAATAGGAACACTGTCAGGCTGAGTGTTCCCGTTGAGCTCAATTTTCTTGATGAATCGTAAATGGGGAGAAATCTCAAACACAGCCCAACCCTAGGTCATTGGGGGCTTTAAAAGATTACAGTCAGGACCTTGAAATGTGTCTAGTAATAAACGGGGCATTAGCATGATGGCTTTGTATAGTAATGCCTCAAATACAAAAAAAAAAGTTTACAACTAAGATGGAAATTTACTCTGGTTGAAGGAAAGCAGGGAAGGGAGAAGGTAGTGGAAGAAAAACACAGGAAGTTTGTATTCTTAAGCCACTTAGTGGACTGAGCTAGCTAATGAGAGACAGAGTCCTTCCCTTTAAATTAATAGAGCAAATATGATGTTACATGGATCTACTTGATGATAGTGGGTTTTGTGTTAAAAATGAGAATTCAAGTCCTTGTAAATAAAAAGCACAGAAATATCTGTCTGGTGTTTATGAAGAGGCATGTTTTATCAGCAGTTTCAGCAGATAACCTAGAGATTGGAGTGGGTTAAAAAAAATGGAGTCTGTCTGAACAGCTGAAAATATCTTTTGCAAATCAGGGCACATAAAAAAGGGGACAAGGGGGAAAACTTCAATCACTTCTCATACTTTTTATCTTTTGTACTGGAGACCTTCATTGTTCATTGTTTCAGTCCAGAAGACAGAGCACCAACTTAAAACTTAGTGCCCATTTACAATTTCAGAATAAACAATGTAAGATTTTAAAATGTTGAGTGTTTGCAGGTAGTGATTGTATACATCTATAGGTGCAGCTGTGTGATGCATTCATGAATTACCACACTCCTGGACAGTGGGGTAAAAAGTATGCTAAGAGAACCAGGAGCATAACAATGGAGGAGATCTCCATGTGCTCAAAGTGCATGTGTGCACACTGCACAATACCTTTGTAGTTCCGGAAGATACCTCCATACTGAAATCTGTCTGTATCTTTTGGGCTTCCATCATGTTGAAGGTGTAGAACTGTTCACAGAGTTGTTCTAAGCTGTGATTCTGGTTTGACTCCAGGGACCCTGTGCAACCTTATTTCATGTAGTCCTTATAATCAACTGATCTTTGTGACAAAGGGTTGTCACTAAAATGGATGTTGTAGCGTGAAAGGGGGGTATGTGGACAGCTGCATTTCTAGTTATCGCTCAAGTCTCCTCCATTTGGAGATCTGTGTTTTATTGACCCTGATTCATTTGTAGAAGAAAAATAAACAGAACTCTAGAACTTACATCTTCTTTCAAAACAGGGTTGAAGGAACTGAACGGAGACTGACAGGAGTGCTTAGTGCTGTGGATATCTATATTCTGTCTTTCCAAAGGATAAATAGAGGACATTCATTTGTTCATCAGCTTCAAAATCTCCTCCGTCCCCCTCCCCATGAGGGAAGGAAAGAAAAAATAATTTGGAGAAGGGGGTTCTGAATACTTCATATTCTCTTTTGCCCATTTCTAGTAGAGCCAAGAATGAGCAATTAAATCTAGGGCTTCCCTGAGGTCTGTGAATAACACAGCACAGTGCTAACCATCAGGGCACAAAGGCAGACAACAAAAGGGGCTTTTTTATTTTTTGTTTACCCTTCAAGACACTGTTTACCTTATCACTGAAGGGAAAGTTATCATCTCATCCCTTTTGGAAATCGTACTAGGTTGATTTTGTGCCTCCAGGTATCAGACTGGCTAGTGATGAAGTGGGCATGTCAAGCCAGGGGTTAGGGAAGTCATAGTGGGAGCTGTTGCACTCACTCTTCTATCTCACTCCCTCGTCTTTCCCTCTGCTTCTTGCTCCTTCTCTGTCAAACCATTCTCTCTCTCTCTCTCTCTCCCCCCCTCGGAATGATTTTTTTTCCTTCCCCCTCCCCTCTAAATTTACTTCACAGCAGATTGTCTTGTAGTAAATCACCAAAAACCCAAATAGCACTAAAGCATTCTGATACAACATTAGCATTTGCTTAACAAGCACAAGATAAACATTAAACAAAGAACTGCATTTCTTTATTAGAGGCTGCAAGATACATAATCCATGAGCACAAGAAACATGGGACCCAGTGGATATGCAGATGTGTGTTATTTCATTGGCGCTGGGCGGCCTTGTTAGAAAAGGTTTTCATCTGAAGGCTTGGGGGTGGATAGTTGACTGTCCCTGGTGGGGCTGTAACTAGATACGAAGACTGTTGCAAGCTAGGCTGGGCTCCCTGGTGGATGCGCTGATTGGACAGCCCGAGGAAAACTTGGGAAGCATCAGGAAGTGAACTCAATCACCTTGGGGATGAGAGGGGAGAACCAGATGAAGGCATTTGACTTCTTTTGTAACTCCCACTAAGGACAGATTGCCAGTGTGATCCAGCCTCCATAACTGCAAATCAGGCCCTTTCCCCTATGCCGATTTCATTAGAATGGCCAGCATGGTGCAAAGAGGAGAGAGAAAAAAAAGGTTAGACACAGTAATTTTACAGGCAGGCGGGTACAAAAAAAAATCTGCATAATTAAGCAGTCAAGGCTGCTAATAGGGGAGTTTATATGCTCTGGGACCAGGCAAGGGCAGCACATATGGATATAGCACTGGATATTAAATCTACGGCATGCAGACTTACTTCAAGGCCCTTAGAGAAAAGGCTAATTATAGAGAGAGGAATTGTGTTTACTGGTCTGTCTTGGGCAAAGATGTTGAGAGAAGTGCAACCAAGTTTTGCAGTTAGACATGAACAGTCTGTTAATAGAGATATCATATCTAATCAACAGGAAATCACAGATTCCGAGACCCCCTTCTCCCAGTTAAATGAGGAGGGGAAAACACATACATATACATATTCTGGATGCAGGATGTGAATGTGTTCATTATTAAATTGCTGGAATTTAATCTGAACCAAGCTCTTTATCATCAATAAATTATATTTAGCAGTTTACCCTAGTTTAGCTGCTCCTGTTTAAAACTGTCAGTGCTTCTGGGTATAAGCTCCAAGTCATCATTTAAATATAAATGGGTAATATGAATGGAAGTTGCAATGGGCAGGACTGTGCAGTTAGAGAAAGGGTATGTTTATGTAACAAGTCCTGACGTGGTGGACATTAACATTTCATAATGCAGATCAAAGGTATGGAGAAGACCCAAGAGCCCTCAGTCAGAGGCCCCTAGCAACTGTCTAGTATGCTCCATGAGATGATTTCTCCAAATTAGAAAGACTTAGATTTTTCTTTATCCATATACATAGAGATTTTTTTTAATACTTTCAAAGGTGATTAGCCTTTTTCTAGCTCCCTGCCCACTTCCCAAGGAAAGAAATGTCTCATTTTACTGAAGGGAGAAGGCTATCAAGGTATTATCATGAAACAGTGCCTCACATCTATAACCAGTAGGAGAGGCTAGTGCCCACTGCCTGTTTTGATTTAGTATTTTACTGCTTTAGGCTTTTGTCTTTTTTGCATTTCAGTGAAATGTACCAAGCTCTTCTATCATCGGTAATCCTATTCTGGGGTCCTGGAAAGCAAGAGTGTCAATCAGAAGTCTGCTGTGAGAACCTTACTCAGCAGGGTATCAGTGACGTACGTGTGAGATGCTGAGTACCCAGCAGCACCTCGTGTGATTGAGCAGTATTGTGGAGTGTTAGGAAGAAGCCCTTGGCTTGATTTCCTTTATGGCCTGGGTGGGGAAAAGCAATCAGCAAATTTCCTGAAGTCTTGTGTGGAATCCTGTACCAGCACCACAATAACATGCAGTGATACTACAGAAACATGCAAAAAGCAGCCCCTGCCCCAAATGCTTGCAAAGGTACTCTCAGTGCTCACTTTCCAGAGGAAATAACACCTACCTCTCTCATTTGGTGAATAACTGCAGACTGGCCTTCTAACAGTGCCTTCATATCCCAAGATGCACAGCAGGTGAGCTCAAAAGATGTCAGCCAAGTTGACTCTGAAGACCATGCTCTGTTTTGTTTTTTTTTCCCCTATACTGTAAAGTCAGGCATGGGGAGGGTCACCTGGGACCAGTCAAGCTGCTCTGCACTGAGTGGGACTTGCAGCAGGTAGCAATAGGGTCCTTGGGGATCTGGGAGAGCAGAGATTTTCTCTTCCTTATGCCTCACCCAAAGTGATAAGTAACTAAATGATGTATATTTAGAACGCTGTTAATGTTGCTCATAAGCCAGAAAGCTCAGCACACATATGCAGCCCTGTTTCCTGCAGGTCTGGGTGTCACTCTTCCCTGTTTTCTTCACATTGGACAGAAGGAGAAAGGGCTCAAAGAGAGCTATGCTTGTACACATTTCATGGGAATGCAGTTCAGTGGGGAACAGCAATCTGTATAGTGTTCCCAGACAGGGGGAAAATGTATGCTGAGGTTCAGCCCTTTCTAAACATTACAGGTTCTGTAGAAAAGAAAAGAAAAGTAGAACCTGAGAGAGACCTTCCACATGTACATTCTTGGACAGAATCAATCAACTGGGAAACACAAATCTGGACAAAGCAAGTCTTTCTTGCTTTCCAGTTCATACAGGATTGTTTGCTTGTTTTTAATCTTTAGGTAACTGGTGTTCATCTTCTCCTGCTCAGCTGGGATATTCTCACTGTACTACAATTTCCTTCCTCTGCAGAGCCATCTCGCTTCCTGGTCTTTATAATACCTCCTTGCTCCTTTGTTTAGATTTGTAAATTTGACATGGAAACAAATACACATATGTGTGCACACACTCACTTTTCCAGAAGTTACATGGCAGTTAAAAGGATTAATGAAAACCCTATTCCAGCAGTTTTTCCATATGTTGATGAGAAAATCTGCCTTAAAACATTTGCAGGGTGTCTGTAAAGACGTTATAAAAGCATCAGGATTGCCCCTCATGAAACACAGTTTGGGAACAGTTGTGTTAACAGTTTAAGTGTGAATAATCACAGAATCACAGAANAATATATATAAATAGTAATATCAAATTGTGGAAGATGTTTGTTTTGAGGCCTATTTCAAGAATAAGTTGCAATTGCCAAAAGACACAATAACTTTTCACTAGTGAGGAGCAAGCGAATAACCTGTCAATAGTGATGATCTAATGGCAGTCTCCAAGCTGTGCTGTGTCATCAGCCAGCTGTCAATCCCACCAGTGTGTCTCAAAAGCACTAATTGTTATGATAGTAACAGTGTGAAAGCTGCTAAGAAAAACTCATAGTCCCTTGGTGCAGCTTTGTAAAAGATAGGTTGAGGATCAAAATTCAGCTTGGCTTGACTTGATTTCATTTTTGCTTGCATAGCTACCTGTTAACACATTACTAAGCACCTAATTGTAGCTGGTTGCAGCTGCAGTTATTTTGCTGGTAAAAGACAGCAATCAAGCTGACTGCAGTTTCCTTTGAAAAAGGTGTTTGCCAGCTTGTCATAAAAGCATCTTCTCTTCTCCCATGAAGCCCCATATAGGCTTGGATCAGGGGAAAAATGCCTACTCCTCATCATTCACTTGGATATTAAGAGACTTGCTCTGTCTATGGTTTAATGACTAATTCAAATTTAAGGAGTAATCCTGCTTAAATAGTAGTTCAAGCATCATTTCTATATGTAATTTGAAATGCATATATATGTATCTTTTATCGATACACGCGTCCATATTGCTGCTCTTTCTCCAGTGCAGGTCGTTCGTTGCATGATTGTAAGTTCTGCAAAAGAGCAGAAAGTACTTCTTCTTCCCACTTGATTAGGAGCTTCAATGACAGAAATAATACCTGTGTTTAGATAGAGTCTAATATAACACTGGCATTAGAAGAGAGAGATAACTAGCAGACACCTGTCAATAATGTTCTCTCAATATTCCTCCACTGTTATTTTTGGCTCATTTTTGCTCCATTAATCCACCCATTCCCATCTCCAAATCCCACTGCTTTTTCCTTATCATCATCTCAAAGATATCTCCATTTCTTTCCACCTCTGTAGCCAGTTCTTTTATTAGAACCAAAATTATATTTTACTTTAACCACGTTGCTTTTCTGCAGCCACCAATCTGGTTTTGGATGCTAATTTATGTGGTTTACTTACAGTTACTTGTGTTACTCTTACCCCTTTATCAAGTATAAGTGTCTTGTGATCATTTCCAAAGATTTCTATCCAACCTGCTTACGCTCCCTTCCTGTTGAGATTCCTGTATCACTACCTCTGTGCTCTTCTAGTGCTCACAGCTTTGAACACCTATTTCTGGACTCATAGCCAATGTCCCATTATCTGTTGTCACAGGGCTCTTATGCTTTGAAGAAATTCTGTCAGGACCCCTGCATGGCTCTACCTTGTCCACCTTTATGCTCTCTTCAGCATCTAAGTTCTGCCATGCTTGCCTGGAGTGATTCCTTATGTCAGCAAAAAAAAGAACACAAATATATGTGCCTTATTCAGTGTTCCAGTCCCATTCTTTTCTGGTTGCTTGTCCTCACATGTAGAGGTTCTCTGGGCTGGGGCCTCCTGCCTGGAATACGAGCTACAGGGAAGGGGTAACAAGGCCAGTTGACAGTATGTTCTGCTATTCTTCTCATTCCTTCAAACTCTGACAGGTTATAGCCACAGAACCGCTTACCTACCCACATCTCTTCTGCTCTCAGACATCTTCAGATGGTCTAGAAAAATACATTTTTAAGAAGATTCAAGTGACTGGACTTTAAGGATTTGGCAAAGCTTATGCAAGCAGTAGGGTTTGGGACTCTATCCTGCAGATACTCAGAGCATTTCACAAAGCCCTGAGTACAGACAGAGGCAAGCGAGGAGAGACTATATTTATCCTGGTAGGCAACACCAGGCACATGAAAACAATTGACCCCTTTGTTTCTATTTCTCCCCACTTTTGCAACCCTGCCAGACCTAATTTAGCATCTTTACTCACCTTCCCTGAAGGCAATGCAGTCTTTTATACTTGGCTTGAAACTGTTTTCCCAGAAATGCATATGTGAGCTGGCATAGGGAGAGATTTCTTGGAGAATGGGTGTGCAAGCAGGGTTCTGTGGCTCCTTAGTTTTTCTGCTGCTCTGGGTGTACCTCAGGAGGCAAGCAGCCTGATGAATGCATTGTTCTAAAATGTCAAAAGGACCTCTGAGCACAAAGTGTCTTGTCCTTCAGAATGACTCAACTTGTGCAAAAGCAGGAGAGGTGCAGCCGAAGGGAAAATGTCAGGCTGGGACAGAATAGCTGCAAGTGTCATTGCCACCAGTAAACAGGATCACTTATTTGACCGGGATAAAACAAATGCTGAAAATACGTGGTGCCCATCCAGTTTTCTCGTTCAGTACTGCAACCCAGCTTGCTGAGCCAGGGAGTTTTATCTGCATTTGTGACACATCCTGTGTTAAAAAATAAATAAATAAATAAATAAATCAGGGTACATACAGTAGATGCATTTTACTGCCAGAGTGGAACTTCACAATCCTACCAGGGGACTTTTTTGTAATGTTTGTAGTGTGCTGCTGTCATGCTTTAGCAAAGAAAAATGTCACTGCTGGGCTTTATTTTTAACAAACTTTTTTAACATCAATTAATGCAAGCAAATGTAGTGAAGCAGATCTTCCTTTTTATTTACATTTGAGTGAAAGCAGTGAGGGGCTTGGAACAGCATGCTTGGGCAGGAGGCAGAGGGGACAGAAAGGGAATTTCTTCTACAGTTCCACAGCAGAAGAGGTGTATTTTTTTTAAAGGTGTGTAAATGCAGATGGGCACCCAGCTTCCACTGGCAATCACTGAGTTGCATTTGAGAAATCAAGCTGCCTTTGAATGTATCATTTGTATGGCATCTTAAAAAATACATTACAAAACATGCAGCCTAAGTTATCCAGCATGAAAGACTGTATGGTCCATTGGTGTTTGCTTGGCTGAAATCAGCTGACCCCCTTTCACCCTCTTTTATAAGAGGTGATATGATCAGATCGCCCTAAGAAGAGACTTTTGTTACTTATTGCATGAACCCTATAAGAGTTATATCATATTATATTTTTCTCACACTTGAAACCATTACAGTTGCAGTGTTTGCTCTCTTTCTCCTGTTTTTCTGACATAAATGCAAACTCACCTGCAGGATTGCAGGCCAGCTCCTCCCTTCTGACATTGATTTGTTTTGTACTTCTGAGAAGAGACATTCCTGCAGACCTTGGCCATGCAACATGCACCTCTTTCATGAAGGCTTTTCAAGGAATTAAAGGTGAAAGATATTTGTTATTTGGCAGATATTTTTGACTTACGATGATGCGACAAGAGTTTTGATCTGGGCACAGAACATGTGATTCAAAAATAATGCACTGTACATGATGTAATATCTTACCAATATTGTGAACTAAGGGCAAAGCAACAGCTTTAATTTCAAATTTTACTGCTATTTTTCTTCTTCCTCACTTTTTACTGAGACCTTCAGAGTGGTTTATTTTCCAAGAAACGCTGGTATTTTGGTATGTCAGCCAACTTTCCGTTTGCTATAGTTCACTTTCAAGTTGTTTTTTTTCCTCTTCATAGACAGCTTGTTGTTATTTTATCTTTTGGAGGAGAGAAGGGTGTGTCAGTCACATATATGAAATGTTGGAAAGAGACAGGATTGATAGATATTTGCAAATATGGCTCTCAGTTTGGTTGCTCCACCTCAATTTGCTTGCGGGTATTCTTCATCAGCTATTTTCAGTAATGTCTGTGACTGCTCTATAGGGATGGCTGTCATAGATGTCTTCATTGGCAGCCTTCTTTTTCTCAACAATATGTGAAAAACTGGGTCTGCAAGTACTGTGTGTATGTCTCCTTCCATTCTTCTGCTTATTCTTCAACTGTGTCAACAGTACGTGTAGATAAATAAAATATCATTAAGAATGCTGATACCATCTTACTTTTCCCCTTTCCTCCTCTAGCTTACAATAATGTGGGGCAAAGTTCTACTTAATGTAACACAGGTACGATAACTAGTACATTTGTATTTCTGCTATGATGAGAGGTCTGCTGTAGTGAGACTCATCCACTGTTGCTGCTTCTTCTCAGCAATGTTAATTATTCTTCAGGCTCATGTGGCATGCGTATGGAAACACAAAATAAGCAATCAGGGAGTAGGATATTTTTGGTTTTATTTGTTGTGTCAGTGACACTTCCACTCTGACACAAACTCAGCACAACACTTCTGATCTGTAATGAGGTTGTGTCCCAGGATGTGTATTAAAAGTACTAAATAGTCCCTTGCTTATTCAAAATCCTCACTTACCTGAATTAATTTTGTGTTTCCCATTTCATTTAGGTAAATTAGGTTTCACAATTTGATCACAACTCTCACAATGTTGAGTGCTTCTTTTCCAACCTGAGCCCCTGAAATGACAGTACTGCATCAAAATCTCAGTCTTAATTTAAAAAAAATCAAAGATTTGCTTTCCTTGTTACAGAGAAATCCTCTAAAGGGAAACTGCCCAAACTTGAATGCCCAATGCAGAATTCCAGGCACAGACTCAGTTAAATCTTGTGATTTTTAACTCATTCCCCCGATTTTGCAGCGCATGGCATTAATAATGGTTTCAGCAACTGATGAACACCTTGTGCATGTACCCACAGCACTACATGAAAGGCTGGGCCAGATCTGCTCTGGATGATCAGAGGAGCCTTGCAGCTCTGCAGGCAGAGGAAGAACGGTTCCCCTGGGTCAAAATGGTTCATAGACACAATGACATAGGGGCCGGGTCTCAACTCCAGGATTTCACCAGAGGTGTGGCTGCAGGCAGGGGCGAGTTGATGGCCTGTTTTACCCTTCACACACCTCCTGTATTACTATGTCTTGTAAAAGGCTAATGTACTTGTAAAAGGCTAATGGCTTACAGTGGTCAGCCACCTCTCTCTTGCTGTTACTGACATGTTTTTTGTATCACAGTTCAGATTTCCTCAGAGTCTTACAAGTGGTTTTCTGTTTTTTCACTGATGTTAATCACCTCATAGTCATTTAATGTCACACCACATTTTTCTCCAGCTCTAAAAGTTTTATCTAGAGAGGATATACACTGACCTGACAACCCATACATTTCTTTTTCTCAGAGTAGTGCCATATTTTTTTTCCTTTGGAATTCAATTTCATGCCTTATACTTGTAACCTGCTGTTCTTGTTAATCACTTATTGTCATTAATTATATAGTGGTAACGTTGGCTTGAGACATTAGGCTGTAAAAATACATCTATCATTATTGCTATTGGAGTTGCACTAAATTACCCAAGCCCTTTTTGGAAACGTATGCTTCTCTGCATTTCTTCAGTTAAATTTGAATGAGGGTTAAATTGAGACTTTCTTGTGTCTCTTCAACTTCAGCTAGATTTCAGGCCCTTGTCCTGCTTCTGCTCACCACCTCTTCTCCATCAACCTTTTCAGTCTACCCACTTCTTTATCATTGCTACTACATCTCTTTTCCTTCTCCAACTAATCATTGCCTGTCAATGATATATTTCTTTTCAGCCAACTTTTCTGTTTTTCTTCTGCTCTGTTGTTTTTCCTCTTTTTCCCCTATTATTTTATGTTCACAACTTCGCCATTCTCCTACCTGAAAGTTCACTGGAGAGGGAAGATGTTCATCGGCACCATTCCTCAATTGCTAGCATAGTGGGAAATGATGTCTTTGCTTCAGTGAGGAGTTAGGTTTGATGAAGAGTTGGAATATATCTATAAAAGTGGCATTTAGGAAAAATTTTTTTTAAAGCCAACACACAAAGCTAACAGAAGAAAAATAACTAATTGGTCCTCGTTATTCTTTTATCCACAAACAAAGAACTTTTAATACAGAAATCCCAACAGCTGTTTATTCAGCTCAGTGTGAAGTCTTTGTAACAACAGAGAAAGTGGGAAGGATAGTGGAGTAGGTTTAGAATGAAGTCTGGTCCTTTTTTGATATGTGAGCCCAAAGCTGCTTGCTGGCTTTATAGCAGGATCAAAGAGAGACCTAGGGAAAGGTTAGTGCAAATTAAAATTGAGCTTTCTCATGCTTTTCTAAATAAAACAACAAACTAAATCAGACAAGCAATATAAATAATTCTTTATGTTAAATTGAGCTTTATCATTTTAATACATTGCTGTACAAGGAGATCTTTCCTAACTAGCAAAGCTGTTTGCGTGAGTGAAAAGAATCTAATTAAATGCCCAGTTATCAGCATAGACCTGAGGGTCTTCATGACCTGAACTGCTTCTTCCTCCCTGATTTTTCTGAGGGCTGGAGATAAGGAGATGAAGGTTAAGAGGAGAGAAAGCAGAAAGCTGGCACACCACTAAATGAGTTTTAAGAGCTGGATCAATATCCCAGCAATCGCTGGTCATTTCAAAGTGTCCCTCACCTATGTAAGAAGATGCCAAATAATCTTTGACTCATATAATGGCATTCAGATTTGGAAAAATTTATCAATAATATCTGATGTATTAGGAATTGCAAGGAGCACTGTTACTTTTTCATCCAGAAATTCAAATATCCAGTAATACAGGAAAGCCTCTATTCTATTCTATTCTATTCTATTCTATTCTATTCTATTCTATTCTATTCTATTCTAATTCTATTCCTACTCTTTTATTCCATTTTCCTCTTTTCTTCCTCTTCTTTTGAGAGTAAGCAGGCAATTCTTTGTAGGTTGCATAAAAAGCATTTCAGCATTTAGAGAGTTTTATCTTCCAGACATCTGATGGCTTCATGCCAAAAGAAGCAAGGGAACTCTGGGCCTTTCTATATACTTAGAAGAAAAGAAATACCTGGTAAGGGTTGTGTACAAGACAGTGTCTGTTGCCAGTCCACTGTGGTGTAGAATTAGTATTGATACTTTGATTGTCTCTGTGCAACAAAATGTTTTCCCAGTACCTCTATATTTAGAACAGTTTGCATTTAGTTTATGCAAGATGAAATATCATCTCTTAGTTTAACAATTTTTTTTTCTTTGCACAAAACTTAGAAATAAGTATACCTGTACTTCCGCCAGGTCCAAAAGTCCCAGATGAGTGGGCATTGCTAGTAGGCATTTAGCATCAAATAACAGAGAAAACTGTTCTCCAACTTACCCAGAAAGCCAGAAGAAGAAAAAGAAACTGTAGCCTACACAATGAACAAAAATATTGAAATTGAATGAACAATGCTAAAAAGCCAAATGTTTTTACTTATATTTTAGTCTTCTTAATTATTCTGAATACAAATGTGACATTCTTTTTTTTTTCCCCCTACAGTTTGATTAAATTGTTAAGAACTATTTGCTCGGACAATCTCTGAGCCATTCCAATAGGAAGAAGATTTGATAAAAAAAACTTTCTTCTTGGAAAGAAATAGACTGTTAGCTCATGGAAGAGAGCAAAGAAAAATGCAGTTTTGACCTGTCACACTTTGGTAGAATTTAGTCCCACAAAAAGTCTAGGCAAGAGTCTAGTAGGAGGGGAGGCCTGCTCCCCTGAGCTAGTTATGTGAACATTTGAAGGATCAATCTCCCAAGTTTTTAATCAGTGCGCACTAAGTGCTTTTTGAAAAGGTAAATGTTGAGCTGGATCATCTGTTTACAAATAGCACTCAGCTTATTCCTACTGGTTTAAATTTCTTTTTATATCTCATGGTAAAATTGTTTCCAAAATAAGCTCTATCGTACGGGATTTTACTGCAATGATGGAGTGTAACCTTGTAATGTGTATAGCTACAAGATGCAACACAGACTTTTTTTGAACAAATTTTAATACCTTTTCCTGGTGTAGTTACAGACAAGGAGTAGCAAATTATGCATGTCTCATCAGTTGGTGAATAGTCCTGCTGCTGAATTCCTGAACTCTCTCCCGGTAGCCAGTTGCCCAGAAAATGCTGTTCTTTGATGGACAGGGCATTTGCTGTATTTAAATCATTCTAACTTGCACTGAAACGTGACAGTTATTAAGAAAGAGACCCTGGCAGTTGCCCTCTTTTCTTTTTATCCAGCCTCACTGAAGCCAAACAATTTGTGGCTTTAATAGAACATACAAGGCACATGTGGTAAGAAGACTTCACTTACAAGCAGCCAAAGTGAGTGCAACCAAGCAAGAAAGTGAACAGTTGGTGAAATGAAATGCATCCCTTGCTTCAGACAAAAATACACTGGAATGAAAGATGCAGTAGACTGGCTTTCCCTTAAGCAGATCCAATTTCAAAATCTGGCCCTGGAGAGATGAACCTTTACTTCAATTGAGGAGGTGGATCCCAGCTCTTTGTCACTCCATCAATCAGCACCCTTTGCTGTAGCTTTAGCAATACTCTGCAGAAGGCTGTAGGATTTATTCCCTGCATGTTGAATAAGGCTTCCTCTCTGGTGCTGCTGGGAACCAACGTGGCCTGGCCTCAACAGCACAGTGCAGGTCCCTTCTGATGCTGGCCAGTATCCTTCAAGGTAGAGTCATGTCCTGGTCTCAACATTCCCTTTGGGAGGCTGCAGTTGTTGATGACTCAAGAGTTTAGGATTGTTCCTTGCATCTTGTCTACCTTCTTCCTCAGACGTGGGCAGAGCCTTGCCCAAAAGTCATTCTGGACTGAAAAAGAGCAAGGGGAGAGATATTGGTCTGATTGCAGCCTGAAGTTTTGGCTTTCCCACTCTGGCTAATCCTCCATCCTGCCCCATCAGGGTTGAACTGTTACATAGGGCTTTAAAAAACCCTGGCTTTCTGTGGCAGGTTCTTCTTATGGCTGCAAATTCAAGCTGTATTCTTTTTCTTGCTGCAGATTCCAGCTGTATGCTTTGCCTTTACTATGTGTCCTTCGTTATCACGATACTCCCATACTTTTCATGTCAGCTTCCAAAATTAACACCATGGTGGATAGTATTTTTCATGGGGAGGGTTGTGATAATGTTTGAGAAATTGAAAATGACAGAAGCACTATTACAATCAGGGAGAAATTATAAATGTGGTGCTGGAGACTTCAGACAGTGTTTCAGTTCATCTTCCAGGCTTGGAAGAGGTGGTGTGTGTTCCTTAGCAGGTGAGGATACTTGTCATGCACTTACTCAACATGGGGAACCCTAAGACCAAATGCAAGAGCATTTGAGCAAGAATGAGATTATCTCTAGTGGCACAGAGGAGCCTGATGAGTATATGGGTATACGGCCAGTAGAATTAAAAAGATGCAGACAAACACACCATTATAATAAGCTAGGAAGACCGGATGGCTGTATACTCTGCAAATTAGTGTTGTACAGTGTATTTTGTACTTCCCCAGTTTTCAGTGTTAGATGTTGTAGCTAAGGGGTTAGCTGTCATCCGTGGCATGCATTCCTTATTCCTCAGATCTCTGGCTTATAAATGTGTCCTGCAAAATTAACCTGGGGAAGAGTGAAAGCCATATGAAGAAGGAGAAATTAGTTTAGGGGCATGGTTTGCTTGGAAAAAAATATAAAGAAAACACATTGAATCTGGGAGCTCTGCATATTTTAGACCTGTAAAAAATGCAGGGACTGCAGGCCATTTCAGTCCTGTCTTGTGTGTGGAGGGCAGAGTTTACACTACTTTTTAGCAGATGTTTTAAGCATGAGCCAAGCCTCATGATGATTTACCAGGAGGACATCATCTTTGGACCTTTGCCTATAGATTTATTCAGAGTAAAAGGCAGAAGGACCCTTCTGGTCAATCTCAAGGGTGCGTAAGAGAAGGAGTTACTTATAAACTGTTACAAATTGGTACTTGGTAATGGCTGTAGTGTTGATCAGACAATATAAGAGGACCTCCAGTGATTACTGACTTAACAGCTGCATGTAAGTCAGACAGTGAATGTTTGCTTGTAGCTGCTCTAGTTTTGTTTTTATTGAAGAGCAAGAAGCATAAACATGGGACACACAGTCTGGAGGTTGCTTAAAGGGTTTCACTTGTTTAAAGTGTATATTGAAATGTCAGGGCCTTCCACGAAATTAACGAGTTGTGCATTGAGTCAGTGGCACAGATTGGGCCAGATCATGCAAAGTAGTGCCTCAAGTGGGGTTGCAGGTTTGAGGAACTTGCCTGCAGTACAAGTTCCTTAGAAACTCCACAGTGTGTGTAGCTGGTGTGAAGACAGAGGATCCCCAAATGTGAGTATATGCTCAACACAAAGACTGATTTTGTTTGCTTTTATAGTTGTTTACCAGGTTAGTTGCTGAGGTAATGGGCTGCACCTCAATTAAAATCTGCCTACTCCCATTGAAACTTTTAATATTTGTGTAAATGTTAAACATTTATATGAATATTAAATACATTTATTTGGAGTTGAATCATGTTTATAATTTCTCACAATCTGAATAAAGATCACGAATGGAAAGTAACTTATTTAGGCAGAAATTCTACATGCATCTAACTCATTTGTCTACCAGCAGTGGGTAAACCATGCTCATCCACGTTGCAAGGTCTTAACTGTGTTCAAACTCACATCCTGACCATGTAAGGGCAGCAGTAGACAGCAGTTTTGTGCTGTACAGTGAGTACTTTGTTCTTGTCTTCCTTATGGAGTTTTTGGATCCCTAATGTGAAGGACGTGCTGACTTGTTTTACGATGTACCACATCAGGGAACACAGTGCATAGTTTTCTGTTAGATTTGGAAAAGTGCAGGCTTTATATTAAAGGTTCATTTCTTTTTCATCATTCAGCTAACTCATTTGCACTGTAATGTACTTTCCTGCTCCTCCTCCTGATAGTTGCTGCTTTTATACCTATTTTGCAAGCCATATTTTTAGTCTAATCCATACAGCAGTTGTCTAAAATTCCATAGCATTGCTTATTTCTTACCTATAACTCTTAATAAAAAATAGGGCTATGCCAACCTATTATATCCTTAATAGAATATTCTAATGGTTATTAAGTCAATTGACTCTGAATCTCACTTTAATAAATGAGTCAGACAGTATTTTCCAATTACTGTCAGCCGCCACCTTTCCAAAGAGCAGATTATTTTGATTGAATTTTTTAAAGCTGTTCAGCATTTTTTTTCCTTTTTTTTTTT
>VYZX01014633.1:24805-34967 GCA_013401335.1 Brachypteracias leptosomus
TTTTCCCTGAGTAGCAGCAAAGAGCAGTAGCTCTGTTCTGTGAGGAGAGCCTCTTGGACTGTATCTGGCACTCCATTCCATTTTAGATTTATCCCAAACGGAAACTGAAAATGTGACATTTCGCCAGTCCGTTATTTATTAATGATATTATGCTTTGCACTTCCATAGCACCCTATCAAATTGTTTGCTAGACATACAGAGCTAGACAGGGGCCAGTGTGTGAACAGAGCCTTTTGTATCTTCTTTTCGCATCTGGCACCTTTGCAAGAGCTGCCACACCCTCACTCTTTTATGCCAGCAGGAGACAAAATGCTGGCTGTGCTTTTAAATTCTCTGTGGAAAGCAGAGCACGGGAACAAAGCCTTGTTCCCTCATCCTTCTGCAGTGCTGTGTGACCCAAGCAAGCAGACAGTTGTGTGCCCAGGCATGTTATCTTAAACCTTTTCAAAGGCAGATGGCAGTGATTCTGGGTCTTCTGTGTATGGTAGGTAGTCCTGGACTCTTCTCCAGCACTGCTGTCCCAATTGTATCAAAAGACTTAAGGGACACGAATTAGGTCAGCCTATTAGAGTAGATATTAAAAATTAACACCTCTTCTTTAAAGATGGGTATTCTGAGAAACATAGACCATACTGTCATGCCCAAGGTGATAGAGTAAGTCAGTATCAGAGTTTGAGATGGAACCCAGCACTCCTGGCTCTTCTGCCAATACTGTAACCTTATCTGTTTCCCTTAAATTAAAATCATGCTGATCTCACATTCTTGAATTCAAGTCTTGCCCTTTGTTCTGAGAATGTAGCACAGAGCGGGTGATGTACACAAAAGTGGCGAAAAAGAGTGTGAGGGGAGGGGTTTATAACTCCCTGAATGGTGAGATGTAGGAAAAAAATTATTCTGTTAGTTATACAAATGTAGTCATATTTTAAATGCGGTCTTTAGAACTAGGAGACTAAAAATATTTTATTTTTAAGAGAAAGCTTAGATTCTGTGCAAATTGATGTCTCTTGCCTGGGGAAGTTTCTCATCTGCCCCAGGCGAGTGGGTGAGGGAATTTTTCAAACCCTGCTTATAAGCCTTTAGGAAAATCAGACTTGCAACATACAGTAATCAGAGAGGTTTTGATGTTCGTGACCAGTAGATCGCCTTGGATCTGAGTGTTATGGGAAATACAGTAGGGTCACATTTAATGGGGTTCAATTCTTCTTGAACAAGTACATATACTATGTAACTAAAATTCATTTTGCTTCAGCATCAGGAGTGCATGCCTTTCTTCCTAATTTTCCCTCATTAGCTAAGGTAATGGAAAGACAAAAAAATAAGGATTTTCTGCCTTTTTTAGCTCCATATAAAAATATTTCCTTTTAGGAAGACTTTCTCCCTTGGAATGTTTGAAGAACTCCCTATTCAGTGTTCCCATGCTCAAGAATGATTAGTGTGGTTTATTTACACTTTGCCAACAGTAACTCTGTGATTTGAAAATTGGCATTGATTATCTTCACCTTGACATGTGGAAGATCCAGAGTAGGAGCTCCCTTTGTCCTAATTCCTTTGACTGTGTGTATCAGCACAAACGGTTTGATGAAGAAACTTCCCCCTACAGACTTTCTAGCTTGTAATTACCCTTTGTGGGGACTTGCACTGCCTTCAGAACTATCTTTTGGGTAATGACCACAGCAAGGATCTGGATGTAGGAGAAATTACCTGATCATGTGTGGCAGTCATAATTGATTGCAAGTTGAGAAAAAAAGAGGCATTTATATATGATTTGTTAAGCCTTCCTTCTCTTTCCCGTACACTATTGCAGCTTTTCCCACAGCTGTGGATTGCTTCATGTTGGGGAATCACAGCATACAGCCTGCCTCACAGGATGCAACCATCTCTCTTAGATGTACAGACTGATGCATGCCAGGTTCTTTTCCATCATGCTCCCCTTGATGGTGCTTGCACAGGCCATACTTGTCTTCTCTCAGCAGCAGCAAAAGCAGAACACACTGGAAGAGTTTGTCAGTGATGGTGCAAAACCCCAAATCCCAGGCAACTCTTGAGAATCCACTAAAATTTTCCCTGCTAAGGCAATAGCATATATTTGATAAACGATTGCTAATTTGTCTATGAAAAGTTACAAGAGATGTTACCTGCCTGATGAGCAGGTAGGTAACCTGATGTGGCACTGGAAGTCTTTTGCACAGAATGTGTTCAGCCAATGGAACCTGACTACCAGTGTGTCTGGCTGGATGGGACATGTACCTCAGCAGCCTGTGCTCCACTGCCTCAACATTCTAGTCTCTCTAGAGAGGCTCTGGTGGCAAAACAGCTGAGATTGATGTGAGCCTTTGCCTGAGTTTGTGCTGATGGCCATCCTCAGTGGATGCAGCTATAAATTGGTTCCCAGTCAGGTCGACTGAGAGTCAAAAGCATCAAAGTTATTCTGTCTGATGTGGGTAACAGAGACAGGCAACTCAATGACAATAGTCTATGGGCATGGGATTGCCAGGACCACTGAGCTTTTTCATCTGACTCCCAGAGCAGGCCTGTCATTTCACACCCTCTGATACCTCTTTAGCATGTGGAGGTAGACAGGAACACTGAGCAGTGCTTTAATGAAGTATTGGGTGGAGGATAAAGGGAAGTCCCTGATTTGCTGTATGAACACACAAGTGATGCTCAGCCATGCTTGTCTGTACCCGCGGCACCACTATGTTGTGCTAAGACTAATAGGAAGACAGGAGACTTTAAAAAAACAGCCACATGACAGTGTTTCCATTCTAAAGAGCCAAAATGGGGTCCTATACTCCTCTCACAGTCACTACGTGAAAAATGTGGTTTTACCATGAAAGGCAATGGAGGCACTGTACATATGAGCATTATGAGAACTAGATGAGCAGTGAAGAGAGAGCTCCCCAGTTACACACTGTTGTCAGGAAAGAAATTTTTGGTAGTCAGTGTAGATTTACCTGTCTCCTGCAAGGAGATACCTTTCCACCCTGCCCAAATTTGGTGTAAATCTTATGGCTTTGTTGGTTTTTGTCTGCCTCTAGTCTTCTCATTATGAAGAGCTCTGACACCTCATAGAAAACGCCACAATACTTTTCAGTCGTCCCATCTGCAGAACAGCCACCACCACGTGTCTTAGCTTGCAATTTCTAAAGCCCACAAATTCCCACCCTTTGTTAAAGATGCCATGACTTACAAGAAGGTTAAATTTAGCTTTAGGATTAGCAAGAAGTGAAAGCTGAGGGCTAACATGAAAATGTTTTCAATTCTGGTAAGTTACTAAGGATCATTTTGAGAAGGCTTGTAGCCCCACTCAGCTACACAAGCACTGTGTCATGTTTTTTTCACATTGGTGGGGAGGATTGTTGCGTGGAGCACAAAGAGTTGTGTCTGCTTTCACTGTCTACAGAAACTGCCAACCACGAACATCCGTCATTACGGTCACTGAACCCTGCAAGCAGTGCTATGTTTGGCAGGAGGTAGGCAGCCTGGCATTTAGGTGTTCAGAGTGGGCAGAGCACTCTCCTAAATCACTCCTTTTCACCTTCTCTTCCACAAGCAGTAGAGAGCTGTACCAGTTGCCAAGCATTTTATTCCCACTTGATTTTTAGTAATCAGATACAGTATTTACCTGCGAGATCAATGCTACTTATGTAGCACACTGGTGACATACAGAAGGACCTTTTCTAAGCGGCGCTGTGGGAATTTGAGGCCTCTGCAGCAGGGCTGGAAGCCACTTCTCACCTAGCAACAGTTTCTAAGTAGGACAACCACTGACTGCCCTCATGGCAAGAGTGGATGAGTCCTGCAGCACCCTCAGAAAAGGTATCTGGTGCCAGGCACCAGCCAGTTTTAGTCCTTCAGAGGACAATGGGAGGAAGCAGAGGAGCAAGCAGGGAGTGGGAAGGGTTTTAAAGCTGCAGGACGTGACGGGAAAGCTCTGTCAGGACACACATGGGGACATTTCTGAGCTGTTAAGAGGAGAAATGCAAATAAAGGCAAAGAAGTCTAGGATTGTCAAAAAGGGAGCTAGGAAATCCTGTGGCTTGCAAAAGGTTTTGTGTATGCCCCTGGGACTGGAAACATGGAACAAGAGTGATGTGAGAGTATAAACTACCCTCCCCTCTCATGCTGGTTGCAAGAAACTCCACGTCAGCCAGAGTCTCAAAAATGCATTCATTTGCAGTTCTTACCCATAGACTGGATGATGTGTGATCGGTGTTAAATTCCTCTTGCACTGTTTTCCAAATGCACTCAGTCCTAATCAGGTGGCTCTACTAAGAGATGATGTTTCAGGTCCTACTCATTTCCTGTTGAAGTCTAATGCCCTGCATTTTGTTTCATGCTAATTGTATGTGGAAAATCTGTGCTTTTATTGCCCAGTTAAGCTTTATACATTCTGAAACCTTCAGGTAAGAGAACACTTCAGCAGCCATAGGTGCTGAGGAGCATCCAGTTTCCTGGGCTTAGGAAAAAAAGTCTCTTCCATTCATAGATCATGTTGGACTTGCTTTTTGCTAAGGGCTGTGGTGAATTTCACTTTTCCTTTGATTTCTCCCACAGATGAAGGACTGAACCATGAATGCAAACTCTGCAATCAGACATTTGACTCTCCTGCCAAACTTCAATGCCACCTGATAGAGCACAGCTTTGAAGGCATGGGAGGCACCTTCAAATGTCCTGTGTGCTTTACAGGTAGGAGGTCATCACTGCTTGTCCTAGTCATACCCTTACCTTGTACTCACAGAACTCCACTTAAACTGTCGTATGCTTGCTTTAGGTCAGTTTTAGGAGGAAACATTAAGTTTGTGCTTTTTAGTAATACTGAATCACTTAAAAAGCTGAGCTTCTTGGAAGGTCAGGTATCCATCTGTAAGAACTGCATTTCAAGCTTTTCTGTCAGAACTTGAGTATTTTATAATTACAGAAGTGATAGTCTGTTACCTTCCACAGTATCATGTTCATGACCTTCATGTTCCAAACTTGCCAAAGTTAAAACTGCCTATAAATTTGTGCTTTAAAGCTACGGATGTGTCATCTAAACTGATATAACTCAAAGCAGAACTTGGCCTGGTAGGCAAGGGGCACTAAGCATAGCCTGTGCAGCAACATCCTCCTCTGATCAAGTAAGAAAGCCTGTTTGCATGCATTTGTTGGCTTGTGGTGAGAAGAAACACCATTCTAACGTGCTTTAGAAAGCAATCCATGCTGTCTTGCCACAAGTCAATTTCTGCTCTGCCCTGACACAAGTCCAAGTGTGGAATAATCCTCCCCAATTCAGTGGTGTTATTTAGTAGTAAAACCCAAGTGAGAAAATAACTTGACCCAGTAGGGCTAAGCGGTGCTTTGTTTGGGCCATAATGAGAAACAGAAAAATGCTATTGCTGGAAATGAAAACACATTAAAAGGATGCCTACAGAGTTGCTGTGAGGTTTTATAAGGACTTCTTAATAGAACATTTCATAAAATGATAACCTAAAACATAAGTATTAATATGTAGCTTACATGCCCAATTTTGCTTTACAAGATGAAAATCAAAGATAATCACAAACATGACAAAACACACTTTGGGTATTCTTGCATCAATGGCATGCTAATTCTGGAAGCCGTTCAAGGTTTCTGTTCTCCATTAATGGGAGTGAAGGATTTTCATTGATAGGCAAATAGACCCTTTAATACCTTCATTTCACTTCTGTTTGTTTGGCAGCTCCCCTCCCAATAAAACCTCAGTGCACACTATGGAGGAAAATTAAAGTTGAATTTTTCATTTCTCAGATACAGTGGCTGGTGATGATTATTACCTCACTGTGTTCAGGTTTCACACATTTCTGTGGGTTATAAAATTAAAAAAATACATAGTTCATGTTCACTGCATAGCTTGTAATAGTAATGTCTGAGTGTGGATAGTTCTGCCGTAAACAGTTTGCTTGTTAGGTGTCTGTGTTCCATTATACTTTCAGTTAGGCATTTTTTTGTTTTTCTAGTTTTATTACTGATTCTACTTTTTTTTTTCCCTTTTATTTGTGTACACATTATGACATGATCTTTTTATAGTGTAATGCCACAGGTCTTTGATTTCCAAATTTGGAGGAGTTGTAAACACAATATAAAAACTTGCATATATAAGGAGTACCCACTGTGTTCTCCTTGTGAGCAAGATCCCTGATAAAGCTAATTGTTCAATGTTTTAGCCAGTAGCCTTGTAACATGTGTTAAAGAGTATGAAGATAAGTCGATTCCAATCTGTGTGAAACACTTTCCTTTTTGATGATGGGGTAAATAGACACCAAGCATTAATCATAAACAATGGTATTTTATTAGCAATATGCCATTAAGTTATTTCAGCATGTCTTGACAGAATATTAACAAGAAGTAAAATTCAGCAATATAAGTTATATATAGAAAATGGAATTTGATCTTTTTTTTCAGGGTAATGAGAAATGTGATTAAAATGTATGACTCAGAAGAACAATATTCTGATGAGTTTTGTTTCCTTGCAATTAGAATAATTTTCATGATTAGGAGTGGAGTCAAAGTCAAATGCCAGCATCTTTAATAAATCCTTTCCCTGCCTATACAGATTAATATTGTAGATGCAAACTTTTTTAGGTCACAGTGCACCAGGCATCCATCAGAAGTCAGTGCTGCCAACCCAAACACTGCCTCTGGCATATACAATTTAATTATTAATAGTATGTCTCCTAGGTAAACTGTTACACAGTCTTAGGGCCTTGTTTTGTAGTCATTAAAATTGAACATGTTTATATTATTGAAACCCTTGCATTTGGTGTGTAGGCAGAGTTGATCTTAAAGTATCCAAAGAGAATTTACCTGCAGTTCTGTTTCACATTTATAGACATTGCCCCAGTGTAGCTGTGGGATATAATTTTTAGCATTAACACATTTAAATACAGAGCTGTTTGTTAGATTTAACTTTAGGCACCCAGAGTAAACAGGACTTTGGCATTTATGCTTTTCATGTTGGTTGCTAGGAAATAAGTTTTGTGTGTGTTCAGTCAAAGTGAAGTAAGCATGAAGAAATAATCCTGAAAAGAAAATGGCATTTTAAAATTCTTTAAATTTGAAATCTTCATTGGTTGTCCTGTTAGGACCTTGTAATTTATTTATTTATTTATCTATCTATCTATCTATCTATTTATTTATTTATTTATTTTTAAACCGGGCATCTGTTTCAATTCAGTCATTTTAGAAGAAGGATCACACTTTGTAGATAAATAGTGTTCGTTGGTCCCCATTATAGCAACAACGTAATGTAAAATCAGCGTGCACCAGCCTAATTTTACCTCTTGGAATTGCTGAGTGTTAATGGGAAATTGTTTATGAAAAACTCTTCACTTTCAGTATGAAATAATGAAAAGCTTCTTGTTTGTCTAATATTTCAGTGTTTGTCCAAGCAAACAAGTTGCAGCAGCATATTTTCTCAGCCCATGGACAAGAGGACAAGATCTATGACTGCACACAGTGCCCACAGAAGTTCTTCTTCCAAACAGAGCTGCAGGTACCACACTTGTTACCTAAGGGTTATAATAGCGTTGTGTATTTGATAGCTGAGATTAAAGTTTTACTTGCCGTGATCTCCTCTAATACTTGTTTATTATCAGGATGGGAATGAGGGAGGGACAAGAGAAATTGCAGATGATTCAACCCATGCTGCTTCAAAAAGGTGCTCGCAGAAAGCCACTTGGTACAGACCTGAATTTTGGGAGCCACTTTTGGATTCTTGCTCTGTAGGTTGTGGCAGCTCAAGATATTCTTGAGGAGAGAGAAATGGGCATCCTATTTTTCTGTTTGATAGCCATAAAACATTTACTCGTGCAGTGAAATGGAAATTAAATATAATCTTTTGTCTCTAAATGTGAAAAGATAAGCACTGAAGTAGGAGTGTAAGGATGGGGGGAGGGAGGAAGTAGTCAGAATGTATCTTGGTTTACCTACTGGCCACTTCCCATAAATACTAAATTGGTAGGGAGAAAAAGTATAGCACACTGTCTTTTTGTATGCTGTTGCCAGACTTGTAATGATACTGTTTACTAATAGTAAACAGAAGGACAGAAAGGAAGATATAAATGTTGAACAAGATCTGAAAACAATTTGGATGAAGAGTTTATTTGCTACATATTAACATCTGTACCAATTGTCTTGGAATGAGAAGTGGTGATATGTCATTTCTGATGTGGTGTTACATTTTGAAACAGCAGCAGAAGATTGTTTCTAAATTATATTGAAGTATTAACATAGGTTGACAGAGAAAAATTTTCAGGGTCTGTGATGGTCTATAGGGATGGAACAAGAAGTATTTGTACAGTAAGGCCTTTCCTAAACTGTGCACCATGTGACTTTTTTTTTTTTAATGAAGAGATTTTTCAGCACTTAAGGTTTTTCAGCAGTTTTTTATAGCATGGGTACCCATCTCTGAGTCCTTTGACTGAGGTGTCCACAATTAATTTTGCTTTCGACCAGAGCTGTGTTTCATCTCATCAACAGAGGCAAAAGGTTAGTACACATATGCCCATTTAGTATTTCACTTACTGAAAATTTTACATGCTGTAAACACTCCAAGGTACCAGTGTTGTATCTCCCTCCTATTTTTAATAAATCCAAATCTGTTTCATTTATGGTCTGTACCAGGTGCTCCATACGAGCAAAGTGGAAGAGGAGGACAGGGAAAAGAAAATAAAAAGTTTGACGTTTAGGGAAAAAAACACTCATACATAGTGATGGACAGAAAGAGGCAAGATTGAGTTCTGAAGCCAGAAAATGGTCTGGGTTGTGTAGAAAACTGTTAGACTTGTGAGGAAAAAAAGGACAAATTGAGTGGAATGAGAAAAGGTCGGAAACTAATTTTGTTGTATGTGGGTTTTTTCACAGCATGATTTTTGTTGGGTTTTTCTGCAAAGTGTTTCAAATAATGTGAAACTAGTTTTCCAGCAAAAAACATTTAAATATATTTGTCTTACTGATTTTTACAAATTCTGTTGTTTATCACTGATTAATCGAAATGAAGAAGTAGGGAGAAGTAGGAACAACAGCAGTTTCTGGAAAGAGAAATGAGATATTGTTAGGGAAGAAAGACCAAAAGGAAAAAAAAATCAGGAAAAGAGAAGGTACAGGTATGCAAAAGATGAAAAGAAAGAAACGGGAACAAAAGGATAGAGATTAGTTTTAACGGCAGAATTCAGAATGAATTTTAAAAGGTAAAATGAGTAACTGAATTCCGAAGATGCAAAATGTACAGAAATCCAGGTGACATGTAGAATCCTCTCCTTGCTGGTCCATCCCCATAAATTACACTTTCGTTTCAAAATACATGGAGTCCCAAGCAGCTGCCTTCAGCTTTTTTATTGTAATAAAAGCGTATGTTTTCCTACTTATCATTCATCCCTGCCCAAGACTAAGGGCAAGGTTTTGCTCTTCCCATCTAAGCCTGATTCAGAGACACCTGGTTTTCTAGTGAAGGGCACAAAAGAATATCACTACAGAGAGACAGATATGCTCTATATGGCTAGGTGGCAGTCAATGTGTTGGTTGTTCCATGCTGCAGAAAGCTCTTAATAGACCACATCTCCATACCCTTAGAGACAGCCTCTATCTGGTTTACCTACACTTGCAAAAAGGAAAAGGTATTCATTTTCTTATGCACTTAATTTATTATGTTTCTTATTTTAATTAACTTGGGTAGCCCTACCCCATTTGAGAATGCACTGTTTAAAAAAACGCTGTACTGTCATGCCATTTGCATTTATTTGTTGGGATCACTGGCTTTCTGCTCTTACTTCCGGATATCTACCCAGGCTGGTGAAAGGGCAGCAAAGCACTTAGGCAGAGCAGTAAGTACTGACCCTTTGCTGAAAATACATTGATCTCGAGCCCACTCTCATTTAAAACCTGTTCTAGGAGGCATCACTTCCTTCAGCCTATTTACCAGCTGAAGCAGTGGAATCTTTGGCAACTAGCCTCCAGGTTATGTTTCCCTTTCATATTACCATTGGTTTCTGTTGGGGCTTGAAGCATATCTGTGTATTTACTCCCTCTGTCAGAAATGGTTCCTTGCTTTTAATTTAAACATGCATCTAAATGCATCTCCCATGCATGAAAGATGCTAATCACCCCAGATTAGAAACCACTACAGCACTCCATGGCTGTAGGG
>VYZX01014633.1:34993-50564 GCA_013401335.1 Brachypteracias leptosomus
GAACACAAGGTAGAGCAGAGCAGAACACAATAGCATTGAAGCCCTATCCATATGTATAGTGCAGCTGATAATTAAAGGGAATGAATTCAGAGATACAGAAAATAAATGCTTAGCTTAGTGTTTTGCCAGTGAGATTCTCTGCTTAGCATTTTCTGACTTCTGGAAAGAGCAGGCTATAGGAACATAAGCTTCCCCACATGCTATGTTCATCTCACCTTGCAGAAGTTACTATTCCTTCATTACAAATCTTCTCAATGCAAAAAACAAGTAGGACTCTCTTTAGAGGTTTCCGTGATTTCACTCCAGACCCCTGTTAAGAATGCAAGACAGTCCCATAGGACCACATTCTGGTGAGAACAGAGAGTAAATGACCAGGCCTGAAAATCAAACCTGAAATGTATTACTCAACCTTTAAGTTGAAATAATGAGATTTTACAGGGGTTTGCTCTTTGTTTTAAGATCCTCACTATAGCCTGCCCTTCTCCCACATTTGACACTTCCTTTAAATGGCTTTGTTCCCCAAGTATCAGCTTTAAATTTTTGGAGACACTGCCTCGGTAGAAAGGAAGCAAATGGAAACCTTCTGTAACAGATAGAAGTGTATATTTTAAGAGTGTTGTGAGTTGTGAATTTTCATACGTTCATGTTCAAAAGGTTATGTGGTATATTTACAGTTCTGAAATGGCATTGAAAAAGTATGTCCCCAGAAATGTTTATTCATTAGAATGGAAATCTTTAAATAAGACATGCTTCATACAATAAGGACTTTTCAGAAATAGGTTTGTAACAATCTTTAATCAGAAATATTTCCCATCTAGGTATCAGATAAGAAAGCTGCAAGGTAGGTTTATTTAGAGTGCCTAGATGTCTCCCCAAAATTGAAACTCTTCTAACTGAATACCTGGAATATGACCATACAGTTCTCTGTACAAGGTGGATATAACTAAAATAGTCTTCTCCATCCATCATCCATAATACTGAACTTTTAATTAATAAGCAAGTAAAGAAACTTACCACTAATTTATCTTAATATTGAATTTTCATTAAATTATGATAGAGTAATTTGTGCCTGTTAAAACTTGCCATTCTTGTCCTCATGCTATTTCCAGAGCCTATTTCTTTCGTGTTAGTCTTTCAACATAGGCTTGGGTGTTTGAACAGGTGTTTGTGCTTCCCTTGTCTCTGTTGAGGAGTAGCCATTCCTTTCCTATTTCCAGTCCTAGTGTTGCTTCCATACTCAACAGGACTTACCATGGTGTTTGTGTGAAGGAATGAGACAGTCTTGTGGTGTGTTACCCAGAGTGAATGGATTACTTTTAGATTTTTTTTTTAATGTTGCTGGATCAGAGAGGTACCAATGTCTGGTAGAATTGCTGAATAATTGTACACATTTTATTGGTGTTTTATCATTGATGATAGTTCTGAATATGATACTAGCCAAGATTACATGATCTTTCAGGACCATTTTGCCCAGTACAAAAATTATGTCTCTTTTTGGTGAATTAGAGCATTTACTTAACATTTTCTGACTAATAATTACTTACCCCTGGGGTAGTTAATGTCCCCACTTTACAGACATGAAGACTAGGGCGAGAAATAATTGGATCAGTGGTTACTTCCAATCCTGTTCAGAAGGGACCTGGCCTTAGTGATTCACGCCCTTGATGCTTCCCGTCTGGACTCCATCAGTGCAGAATACCTGGGCATGAAGCCATCAGCCTGTAGGATGTTCCAGCTAATACAGAGAGCTGCAGCACTATTCCTCAGTAGCGAAGGAGACCTGGAGCATTTTCAACCTGCTTTCTTGCTGTCTGCACTGTCTTCCTACATGTTTATCCAGTTCTGCTCTAAGACTCAATCCTTATTATTCTTGGTGGACGGGGTCCAGCACATCTCAGAGATCACCTGAGAATTTCTCTCCATTTGATAACAGCACAGTAGCCCTGCTTTGTGAGTGTTTTTATCAAAGAGCTGAAGCTTGTTTGCACAGGAGCTAGAACTTTCTCACAGACTGGCCTGGGAACGTGGAACAGACTTCCACAGCAATTAAGTACTACCATAAAGTCTTCAACTTATGCTTTTAAGAATAGGGTGCACTTAGAACTGCCAAAGGCTCCCCTGTCTCATATAAACATGTACCTGCATGTAGATTTCTAAACCTTCTCCAAAACCCCAACCCACAACAGCAGAGCTTTTCCAAAATGAAATACACAGTTCCTTCCCCAGGGAAAGGATGAAAGAAAGAACGAAGCACTCATAGCAGATGTTACTCATGTCGCTTAAAACAGCAGGAGAACACTCTCAGTTCCTAGTGCAAGCAGCTGAAGTAAAGTGAGGCAGAGGCATAGAAGAGTCTCCAGAAGTTTTATGTAGCTTTATGCGTGTCCCTCTTTGGATGTCCAGTTTTAACATTTTCATATTCCAAGGTTAGCACTGTTGAAACTAATCTTTCCATTTCTTCCTCATTTCTTTAAGGGTTAAACTTCCCAAAAATCTATGCATTTTAAAATGCTCCCAAAGATTTTGAAACAACCTTTATCATACCCTTGACCTGAGCAGAAGTAGAACTAAGCAAGCTGTAGGCTATCTGAAAGTTTTGGATGAGCACTTTGTTGGAGATAGTAGCAGAGCTGGGATTCAAACACTGTATTCTCTCATTTGGGGGTCACCTAGAGAAAAGTTCTAATTAACCTGGGCTGGGGTTATGTCCTTGTGGCAGAGGCCTTCTGGGGCAAGCTGGGAAAGATATTGGTGTGGGATTAACATCAGGCATAGCAGCAATGGCACCACTAACTCCATATAGGATTGTCCTGCAAAGGCCCTCACAGTAGTTGAGTCTGTGTATCATGTAGGTCCCAACAGCGAGCCTTCCATGACAGCAGGGGAGACTATGAATAATTTATACTCTTTACACATAAACAGGGACAAAACTTTCAAACCTGCAGGTGAAGTTAGGTTTTCAAGGATGTTTTCTTCACACAAAGAAAAGGCCTAAAACCATTTTTTAAGTGAAATTGGAGATTAGTTCTGGCATTTCTAGGTCCCCAAACTCTTAGGGTGAAGAGTGGAACATAGATGATGGCTTCCTAGGCCCCAAAGGCCAGGAACCAGCAGGGAATAACTTTGTCAGCTCTTCTTAAAAAGAAGCCTACCTGAAATCCAATTAACAATCAAAGCTTTAGGCCAACATTTTCAAATTCAGTGGCCTATTTCTGAGAGGGTGCTGAGCACTTCTAGCTGCAGTTAAGGCCAGAGCAAGATGCTAGTGCTGGGTACATCATGAAATCAGGTCATAAATGCCTGAAGTTAGGAACCTTGATAAAAGAATAGGTGCTGAGCAATCACAGCCTCGTTTAAGGTTTCAGCAAAACACTTTTGATGCCTAAATACAGGTGCCACATTCAGTAATGTTGGCCTTAGTCCTCAGCAGGCAGTCAGGTTGCTTTTGTCAGAGTAAATGCCTGGGAGTCAGGAGAGCTGGATTAAGTTGAGAGGTCAGGTACTAACTTGCTCCACTTAACCATGCACGCTCTCCATCTCGTGAGGATGATGATAATAATATGTGTGCCAGAGATACTAGAATTGTAATCAATGCTTATGTTTTGAGATAATTAAATAGAACTGCATGCATTGCAAGTATCTCTAGTTTTGAGTGCTTTTTTCCTTGAACCCTTATTGTGTTTTCTGTTTCAGATAGATGTATGGATATTAGTGTGCACCAGTATGTACATTGAGTATCTTTCCATGTCTTCCAAGATTAGAAAAATTCAGACTTATGTTCCTGAGACTTGAGACTTCTTTCCCTAGAAGGAAGAATTATTTTCTTTGCAGATTTCCTCAAACAGGCAATCAAGAGGAGCATGATGGAGGCACTCATGCATTAGCTCTTTAAGGATATAGCTTCAAAGTGTTTCCCCTACAAGTCTTTTGCTTCAATGTGAAATGAAGTTTAAATGCCAATAAAAATATTTTGAATTCCCTTCCAGTGTCCTTTCCCTCCCAGGGATTGAGGAGTGTTACGGCCATATTAGGTTTTCATGCCATTATTCTTTTCTATATAAGAAATTTCCAGGTTTGGAGCTTGTGAGTTTACCTGCCTTTCATTGGCCTGTTCAAATGTAAACCCTCCCTATGGGTACTTCATTAGTTCATGAATATTTATAGAACATTACAAAGCCCACCAAGTCCAAAGTGACAGAGTTTTTCAGGGAACCATTTTGATTCCACTAAACGGCGCTTGACAAAGATTGCCTTAGTGTTAACAATTCTTACTTGTCTCCGCATACTCTGTGTACTTGTAACTCTGTATGCAACAGTCAGCCTGTGAAACTTTCCACGCTTTGTCCTGTGGATAAGCAGGAAATAATGTGTTCGCAAAATCCCTTACACATTCCCTGAAAGAATGTTCCTTAAATATCTTGAATCACAGTTGTGGGTTTGTTTTTTCAGAAGCCTGACTGATACTATTGATGGAATTACAGAATTAATTGACAAAGACAAATTCAGAAGTTAAGTGTTGAATATTGCCTTTAAATACACCATTTTAATCTTGACAAGAAATTTAAATTTAAGCAACAATAAAACAGCAAAGGATTGGAATCTAAACATATTGTCCAAAATAAGTACTGAGCTCCATCTACAAAGTACTCATACAAAACTAAGCAAGAATGTATATTCCTTCTTTTTCAAGGGAGATAAGAGTCATACCCAAATGCGTATGTGCTTGAATGCATGTCCCTATTTTGCCTGCTCCTTCCTGTTTATGCTCTTATATGCCTGGATTCTTTTTGTGAAATACAGGTACCTATTTTCAAAAAAACCAGTAACAACAAAAAAGATTAAGCCATACTTTGAATCTGTTCTCCTTATTGCTTTGTGTGGTCAACATCAAATAGATTCTGTAATATAGTGCAGTTCATAATCCTTGTGACTGCAAAGACTGTGTCATGGAAATACATTAAATGAAGTTTGGTGTCTCCAGTCTGAAAGCAGCATGACACCATGGCAATCAGAAGATAAGCTCCACAGTTTCTTTGTCTTTTTAACTGTTGACTCTGAAACATATCAATGATGTTACATGTCAACATTACCGTCGTGATTTCTGATTGTTTTAGCAAAAGGAACAGGGAGATGTGTGAGATTTTGGCCTAAAGAAGCAAGTCAGAAGTTGCTGCAGAAAGGAAAATGCACAGAAAAGCAGAAAAAGAAAAAAACAAAAGGCAAAGGAGTAAAAGAGAAGTAGCAAGGAGTTTGTGGGGCAAAGAAAGAAACAGGAATAGTGCTTGGGAATGCAGACATTTTCCTGCTGAGTGATGCTGTTAATAATGATAAGGCATTTGTAAAAATAAATCATGGTGATGATAAGGGAAGATCAGTTACTGCGTAAAAGCCAATTTCTACCCTCAGTCCTTGTAAAAACCTCTATGAACATCAGAGAGTCCTGTTGTAGATTGAGGGCAGGGGAAGCAGTGAATGTATTCCCTGACCCATGAATAATCATTAGAAATGGAATTCTGCCCTTTTCAGAAAATGAGGTTTTATCATCTGTGCCCTGAACATTTCAACCTACACCTTGCCATTAGTCAGATCCATTGGCTTATACACCTGGAGTAGCCGGAAGAAATAAGCTCTGTGTTTGCATTTGAATATTTTCCCTGGTAGACCAGTTCAGTTCTCTTAATTGTCCATCCATTAATTCCTTGCTAATGTAGTTGATATCAATGACTAATTTTCTATGCTAAACAGCACCCCTTCTTCATTCTAGGACACATTCCTTGTACAACTGCCCTGCTGTTAGCTACCAGTAGCTGCCATTATATTATCTTTCATCTGGCCCAGAGCTGACAACAGATGGCCATCTCCAGGACTGCCATCAGTGTGACTTTATGAAGCATCCAGCTATGGTGTATTGAGGAGCTTCATGGCCAGTTCTGCAGATCTGCCTCCCTTCCCCCACCCTGGTGCTGGCCCCCCTCACTCTGTTCCCATAAATAAGCTCCTCATTTCTGGCTCTACTCTCCACTGGTCCTGCAGTTTCCCAATGAATGATGGCACAGTGTTAGTACTGAAAGTTTGCCACTTGAGGTCTGCTCCCTCTTCCCTCCGTAGCACTGACAGAAGGTTGCCATGGCCCCCATCTACCCCAGCATTCCCACCCCTCCATGGCTTCAGTGTTCCAAAGTATAGGTAGAGAGACATGGTAGCAACAAACCTGCCACCTCTTAAGATCTATAGTCTGAACCCTACCTTGTTTACTTAACAGAGTTTAACTCGGTAGCCCTGCATCTCCTCAGGGGTTTGGAGGGAGCGGGGATGTTCTTTGTGTTTTTAATGTTCCACAAGGCATGCTGACAAACTAAGACTGAGTATATCAAGTGTGAAGGGAGCTAAAATATCAATTAGAGACCCAAAGTGGAGAAAAGTATAAAATTCACAAGCATCCTGATTCCATTGACACATGAGATCATTTGGAAAAGCTGCTTCACCTAGGTGGCCGCTGTACATTTTGGAGAAAGATATATTGTTTGCTCTTGACAGAGTTTTCTAAAGCAAGGTGCTTCCAGAGCTGAACCCATATTTTAAGAGAAATTCACATTTATATCCTTTATTGTGATATTTGCAACAAGTCTACAGCTAGTAACAATTTCTGCCCTCAAGCTATAAAAGAGTAAGGCTCCATTGTTGGAGAGAGAGCAGCATTCTGTGTGAAAAACAGAAATGTGGTAGGCAAGATGAATAGCGCTTAAAAGCAGTGCTTGCGGTGCTGTCATTTAGAACAGGAACACTGAGGATTTAAACAAAAGTGAAAGGCATGCTAAATGAATCCTTTAAAACTGGTCAAACTTTCAGCTGCCTAAAATAACAAGTTTTCTTCATTGATAGGTTCCTTGAGTAGGAGGAGATGAAGAGGGAGGGGGGATGAATTCTCCCAGGGAGGAGATGAAGATAGTTTGTGAAAACAAGGTGTGGTCAGTGATTCATAGACAGACACATCCAGGAAAATCCAGTAAACAGCAATCCTGGCTCAAAAGTGGTGACTTTCCTTTTTTCTTTTTTTTTTTTTCCTTTTTCTTTTTTTTTTTTTTTTTTAAATGAGCATCATTAGGTTGCTCCATTCCAAACATTAGCCAAAAAACCTCAGATGCAGATAGCTACATAACTGGAGCTGTTCAATACAAAACGCCAACTAGGAGGAACAGCTTTTAGGTTTAGCTTTGCTACCTGTTCTTGAAGTCAGGTTCATTATGCTTTGATCAAACTGAGGCTAAAATATGATTTTGGGTGGAAAAAGAGTGGACTTTTGCAGGCTCTCGAGTTTGTTTTTTTTAGGTTGAGCTTCCTTTGGGTTCAAAGCTGAAATTGAGTGTCCTCCACCCTGTTAACAAGGGAAGAGAGAAAAACATGATTCAGTTCTCACAAGCCAGTACTACTGAGTTACACAATTAGTTGTTTATCTGTATTGTTATAGTCTCATTTTGCAGTGGAATTGCTAGACACAGGCACTGATCATGGGTGTGTGAATCTGTTTAGGGACACTCTGTGTCCGTGAATACTCTGCTTACCCTCNACTGTGATAATTTTAAATATTAGTGGTGCATTTTGCTTTGCTTTGCGTTTGTAAAGGTGAAAGGTGATTGTGCAGGAAAATGGAACAGTATATTTTCTGTGAGACAGCCTCTAAGAACTCACTCCCATGCTCAGTTATAATTCATGACTGTACTGGTGGGAAGCCCTTATCCCTCTGTGGAGTTAATGCATCTCTACTGTAGCCTGCTGAGAGCACCCTGTGTCCCCTCCCACCATCTGTGCATTCACTTGCGTGCTTTCTCTCTCTCTTTACTGTGAGATCTCTTGGTGTTAACACTGTTAGAGTACTACTGCCTGGTAAAGGTGGCTTTATGATGTGTATTAATGTTGAATTGTCATTTAAAGGATGAGGAGGTAGGAAAGGGATATGTTACCATTTGTTTTAAGCTCTTGTTAGAAAATGCTGACAAGAAAATAGACAGAAAGGTAGATCTGTTACTTAGCTTTGAACAGTGTACAGAAATTGCCACAATGTAGGGTAAAAGCTATTGATGGCAAATGCGTCTTTGTTCCCAATTTAGGCATATTTTGCTGTTTCCTGGTACAGTGCATCTCTGTTTCTCCATGTCAAGATCTCAAACAATGGCATTGTAAATTTAATAATATTTATTTGCCTATCAGCTGGCTTAGCTGACAACTATTTTATTTTCTACAAGTTGATCTTCTAGCTAAACACCTCTTGCAGGCTGCAAGTTAATTGCTTCTATGCTACCTGAAACTTGAAATTTATGTGACCAAGTGCTGTAAGCTAGCACAATCTTACTTAAATAGATAGTGTACAAAGATTTTTTATCATCATTATTATTATTGCTGCAAGGCACTGTCAGAAGACCAGCGAGACTGTCTAGCTTCGAAAGAACTGAACTCAGTTCACAGAGGTTTGAGATGATGTTTTATCAGCCTGGCACCTTATTGCAATATTAGACTCAGAATATGGTTAAAAGACCATGTACTTGACTGTCACAGCAATATTAATTTGAAGTGTTTCACTGAATGTAATCTCATGTAGTCTGTTGTTTATATTCCTTTAAAACTTGTAAATCAAATCCAGTCCTGGAATACCAGTGTATGAACTTAACAGATGTGCTACCATAAGGGACCTGCTAGGTTCTAAACTGCAGAATTGTGCTTTTTCAATATCAGACTCCTGGTTTATTCCAGGGAGATTTAGGGACCACAGAAGTAAGGTGGAAGGTTATGCTTTAGGATGTTAGCACCCACCCAGTGCTTGATGTTGGGTGTAATTTTAAGGGAATCCATCTCTAATAATTTTATTAATCAGTCATAGCATCCCTCCGAAGCTCCCGAGAAAAAGTAGGGCAAGAATGACTTCAGTAGCTGTGTCCAGGTTTTCTTACGTGAAAGATCACTTTGAGATTACACAGCTGAGTAGTCAGGCTGAAATCCTAGTTGGTATTTTATTAATTTTGCACCAAGATAAATCCTGAAACTCTGACAAACTCCATGACAGGTGAAATTCCTTCTTGCAGAATCTGCTCAGCAAGAGGCTGCTCATTTCGTTCTGTTCGGAGGCAGGCAACAGGAGGGCAGCTTTATAATCAGCCCTCAAAGGAGCCTCAGCCGCCCCAGAGCCTTGGACTGATTGAATAACTCCTGGGCCTCTTCCCCTAGGCCTCCATCAGCAGGGGTCCTGTGGAAAGCAATCTCCCGCAGACTGGCACTGAAGTGAGCTTTAAACTACTATTTTCTGCTCTCCAGAGGAGCCTGGAGTACTAAAAGATAGATGGACTGCAGATATTTTATGAGAAACTGTCAGAAGAAGAGCAGAGTAAATGTTTTTTTTCCTCTTTCTTTGAGTCACATGCTGCATCACTGTAGATTCTTTCCCAGAATCTTTTACACTGAAAGTTTGAGATTAATTGTTTGCTAACCTTAATTTCCCCCTTCTCTCTTACTTTTTTTTTCCCCCCCTTCCTTCTTCTTCTTTTCCTTTGTTTTTGGTTTGTTGCGTTTTTTCTTAAATATTCACTTGGAGGCCCTTTGCTTAACCACAGTTGCAGAAAATCGGTACCATTTGCACTGAAATATTTATAATGACAGAATGAAAAATTGGATTCATTTTCTGGCCTGTAGCCGAACAGTCTGCAACTTTGCACAGCATTGTTTAGCATCTCTCATTCCTTCCTTTCGTTGGGGTCGTTTTCAGACACACATGCACGCACTGCCCATGCTTCAGAGGAATGCTTAGCAATACACAGAGCCATTTTTAATCAGCCTTGAGAAAACAGCTTGTCTCTAACCTTGCCACCATTTGTGGGGGGAAGCAAAGGAGAGGGTCCCCAGGAAGCATGTAGAATCCCTCTTACAGGAGAGATTGTACTGGATGGCAAGCAGTAATCTGTCCTCTACAGCAAAGCATTGTACGGCTGGAATTCAGCAAGTTGCTTCAGTGTCTTGCAAGGGAGGCAGGGTGGACTTAGTACCATGCTGGATAGCAGGATCTCTTCAGTAATCCTTTTCTGCCACCAATTCTCTTAGTGGCCTTGGGAAACTCATTTGCCTACAAAGGAGGAGGTTGTCTAAAGCTTGCTTTCGTGCATGAACACAGACTGTGCCTGTAAAAATGCCCAGTGCTTCTTTGCACCTCCAGAAAATAGAGGATGCTAGAACTGTACATATTTACTTCCCTTGCAGCAATGGTGTGAAGGTGAAGTGGTTGATGTTTGCAAAGTGCTTTGAAAATGAAAGTACAGATCCTCAGGCTCCAATTTGCATCCCTTGCCAGTATGAAGGGTACCTAAGTCAGACAGCCAAGGATTCCCTCAGTATGCAGCAATTCCTGTTTATTTTGCTAGCTGGTTCTGTGTCATTCCCTTTTGGTCCTCACAAGTGTGTCTCAGACTGGTGAATTCCAGGGATTTTTAATTGATGTAACAATCCCATGGGGGCTATTACAAGTTGGCATAAGTTTGGGCAGCCTTATGAATGCTTTAACATGTACTGAGGACTATGGTGGCCCAAGATTTGAATGTTTAGGCTGCATGGATTTACAAAAACATATGATGGTTGTATAGGAGTTAGTCTGTAAATGTACACAACTTCCCGGAGAATAGTGAGTCTCTGCAGATGTTGTGTAGAAATTAATAAATATATCTATGAAAAGCAGTGATTTTGAAAACTCTTGCAAGTTACTCTCTGGTGAGTTATATAGACTGTCTTGACAATTGCATTAGTTTCTGGAAAAGCCATGTGGCCAAAATGTTAATCCCTAATACCTAAAAAGAGACACCTTGAGGCCATACTGGGTCCCCTAAGGAGGTGAGTTGGATGCAGGGATTGGATTCTGCAGAGTGTTGAGAATCTCCTGCAAATGTAGGTGCCAGGAATTGCCTATCAAGGTCCAAAAATGTCATCTTGCTAACTTCATTTGTATTGAATTTACAAAACAGCTGTATTGCTGATAGCAAGTATCTGTGTATAGTACTAAATTCTGATCTCTATTCCACATCACTTATCTGAGCACAACTTTTTTATTTATTTGTTTTCTTCTGTTAGAGCTTCAAAATTGTAGCTTCCTCTCAGTGGTCTTAGGAGCACAGCCCAAGCAGGTATGCCTATAAACAGTAGGAAGAGACAGATGCCTGCTGTAAGCTCAGTTAACACCAAGTTAACCACATTCTGTGGTTTGTGAGCAACGCATACTTTTTACGATTCGAAAGTTTCTTAGCAACTTGCAGATTTGCCTTTATACCATGTTCCCAAGATAGTTTGACAGGTCAGCCTGAAGTGATGAGCATTCTGACACAAACTGCATTGTGTCTTGAAAATTTTGCCTGCAGTTATTTTACTGTAGTATTGCTTTGATTTGAAAAGGAACTTTCTACAAAGTGGTGTTTAGAATGTTACAAAAATAATTCCACTATTGTGCTGCACATATTACACAGATTTTCTGCTTAGCCCTTATTATTGCTTTCTGGTTTCTTTTTTTTCTTTACGTATGTAAAGTGAGAACAGTATAATTTTTGTAATTTTTAACAGCTACTGGAAAGAAAAATGCTAGACACAAGAAGGAATGTGAGCTTTAATAGCAAATATTAAATATGTTTTTAAACTGGCATTTTGAAAGCAGATTGCCCCAACAATTTAATGACATTTTAACGTAAACAGCCCCAGAGGAGGCTCTTTCAAATTCAGAATTATTTCCTTGGTTGAGCTGACCAGAACACAAATATACAGGTGTGTAAAATTCCTTAATATGATGAGATTTGTGGTTGACAATAGGCTGTAGACCACCATGAAGTGATAGTACAGATCTAATGGGATGGTGTAAAACTGTTACTGAACATCAGGGACTGTAAGAGTAGCCCCCAAACAAATGTTTTATCTCATTGTTGAAGACAGTATCTTTCTGGGAAAGCTGCTTTCTCTATGGGTCTGAACTGTTGTGTTGGTTTTGTTTTTTCTGTTTGGAGTGTTGGTCTGTTTACTAAAGTTATTAGTTTATCAATTTTTCCAAGATAAAGTAACTGTGAGGGCTTTAAATTAGAGTAAGTGCTACTTCTGTGTGGCAAGTTCTTTGAAGGCTGATTAGAAAGCAGGCCTCCTGTTGCCTGCCCCTTTATGCATGGCACTATTGCTGTGGGTACTTGTTTACAGCTTACCTTTGAATTTATATGTGTGCACTGTGGTATGGTGAATTGCCCTCCAATACCAAAGATTCTGCTTTTTTGTCCTTTAAAGAGTTATTTCAATTAGATGGGGTTTATTTTAATGGATTAAAATTAACTTGGAGTATCAAATTATGTAAGACTGTAAGGGATATAGCCTCACATGTTTTTGTAAAGGAATTAAAGTTCCGTATTTCAGACACCTTGGCACTAAGTATAGACAGCAAATGAGTGTAAGTGTTGTCTCCAGTTATTTTCCTCCTAAATGTGATTCTTTTCACTCAATCAGAAAATTGCCGCACTTAAAAACCATCCTAATGTGAAAGCAGTAGCTGCATGAGGTTGGATCCCCTAGCAGCAGATAGCCAAGGAGGCAGGAGTACCATGGCATCACAAGCCAAACCCGCAGGTGAGGGGGGGAATTTCTTTAACTGTCAGTGCAGGGTCAAGGCAAGATCTAATGACATGTCTGACTTGCAATGTGTCGTTGACCAGCTGTGTGACAGGAAACAGAATGACCAGCCTCAAAGAATGACATTTGGTAGGAGAATACTTGTTCCCTCACAAGGGGGGAAGGAAAAAGGCGTAAAAGGATGCTTCTTTGTGTAGTACTTCTTGTTCAGGGAGGGAAGTATTAAAACATAGGAGTTGAACTTCATTCTCTTCCCCCTTTCATAGATTCTGAAAACAGGAGAAAGTGAAAGTAAAATTTCTTCCATTTAGTTGTGGTCACATTTCACACTTCTTTTACACAAATGCATATGACAACAAAAAAGAAGACAATAGCGAATCCAGACTTCTGCATTTTACAACCAACAACCACAATGACAAACATAAAATTTTATTGTCCTGGTACCACATGTCAGTAAATTTTCCAGATTTACTGATTTACAGTGTGTGTCCTTACAAAATTTAGAGAAGTAGTGACTTTGTTATGAAAAGCTAAATAGCATTCTGGTTTCTCTAAAACTCACCTTTACAACGTGGAGTTTCTTGGACTGAAAAGAAGGGAACTCAAATGAGATTGGTCTCAGAACAAAACATTTCAACATAGGGTTCTTAACTGTCTAATAGTTTACCAGCTATGAAGGGATAAAATCTGTCCTGATTTTCTTTTCCGACAAGTAGATTCATAGTTCACACACACCAAGCCTGCCACATAAGCACTGTCTGAGTTCCCATTATTCCTTGTTTGAGGAGCTTTAGGAATAAGCTTTAGGAATAAGATGTCCAAGACTGATCTGGCACAGTAACCAGTCATGAAGGAAGTCAGAGAGCAAAAACGTCTGCTTCTCAGCTCAGAAATCTTAGGCTGTTACTATCAAATATGCTCAATCTGGCTTTCCTTGTGAGCTATCTTGAAGGAAAAAGGTGCATCAATGTGCAACAGAGTTTAAGGCATTTAGAAGAGAAGGAGACCTAGCAGAACTAGTTTTTCCTTTTCTTTCCTACACATTTTAAAATTGACATGCCATGGACAAGGAGAGATACTTTCACTTGTGTTCCTGATTTCAGCTTCCAAAACACACACCATACATTCTCTTAACTGGGTTTATGCACTCTTACTGGCTAACTACCAAATAAGATTTCCATGTACAAAAGCCAGGTTTGGTGATCTGAAAAGTGGACTGGTTCAGAGTTTGCTTTTAGCTTTGTGAAAACGGCGTTAGTTGGTTTGAGTTAATCTCGGGCCCATCAATAACCTGTAATGTGCTTAGTGCTGTTGTACAAGGCCCCATGCACCATCTGGCAATGTGTCGAGATTTCAGGCTGTCCCTTTGTCACCTGGTAAGCACAATACCCAGTGTTATGTCACAAGGTAGGGAGGTTAACTCAGTGATCGATACAAGCCTGGGATGCATGTCCGTATAATAAGAGTGCAGACAAGTTATTGTACTTTTCTTTCAGTCTATATCAAGAAACTTGTAATTTCAGTTATAGTTTTGTGCAAAGGAATTCTTATACATGCACCTCTGGAAAACTGGAGAGCATCGTTGTTTTAAAGGTTGCCCTTTGCATATAAATCACAGCTCTGTGTGCTTCCCCATTTTAATTAGGTGACCTTTTGAATACTATGGACAGGAGCTTAAATTCTGGACCTGCTGGTTGATTTAAGATTTGAAATCAAATCATGATCTAGCAGTTACTCTGCTTTAAATCAGAGAGCGCAGAATGGAAATTTGAGAAGAGGAAGTTCTGCTTGGAAGGTTCCTTCTCACAACTCATGGAAAACTTCACTGCAGACCAAATAGATATGTGTAAAATCCAGATTCATTTGTCAGTTTAATCTCTGAAAAGACCTATCGGGATTCAGTGAGTATGAGAGAAACAGGAGGAGCAAGAAAAGTGTGATGTTTCCAGCAGGACATTTCTGTGCAATTATCAATTTAAGCTTCCAATATTTGTCACTAATTACTGCACTGAGCTGTTAAATATTTAGTAGTAGTTTGTTTAATTGGGTTTGACCTATAAAGAATCTGTACATAGCATAGCTCCAGTTCCAGGAGACATTTCCTCACTCCAAGCTAGGCAAATTTGTATTCACATAAGTTGAATACATATTGTCAGACAAGGGGTTTTGTTGTTTGTTACCTCTCTCTCCCCCATAGATTTATTTGTCTTTAAGGTATCTAAAATTAGAGCACGAAGTAGGAGTGCTGCTTGTGGATGTAAAATGGGAGGGAGGTCAAACTTCAACTTGTTTACAGATGTTGTAGTTTAGAAAGCACCAGCATGATAAATTAAACATAACAAGAAAAAAAAAATTAAATCAGAGCAACAACTAGCCCATGAACACGTATCTGTAAAACACTGACTTAATCCCTGAATATCTTATTAGGCAGTATTGCCTATCAAAGCTCGTTGTCCCCTGTTACTCTGTTGTACAATAGCTGTAGATAAAGCTGGATTTGTTCAGCTTTGGTTTCTGCTTGCTCTTTGCCTTGCTGTGCCTGACAGGGTGAAGAGTCTTCTGGCTGTGGCCTCTGTAGAGGATATGAAAGAATCAATCAGCACACGAGCAATACTCACTTTTTTTTAAACCCTACAGGCCTGGCTCTATTCTTGCTTGTCCCTGTCTTGAAACTCCCTTGTTTTCAGAGGAGTTTCTCTTAATGTATACCAGGACAAGCATAACCATGTTCTAAAGTAATAAAACTTTTGATATATTTCTCAGAAGTGAGAAAAAAAGTGCTTTTTTTGTTTAAGCTCTTATTCTCACTTAATGAACAGTTTTCCTGGGGAAGGATACTTGTATATTAATGTCAAACATTTGCAGTATTATAAAAGCCTTCTTCTCCTACAAACAAGACCTAGGCCTGGATCCTGATTAGCAGTACAGCCCCTTTGCAGCATAA
>VYZX01014635.1:522-45899 GCA_013401335.1 Brachypteracias leptosomus
TATATATATATATATATATATGCACAGAAAAAGTGCGTCTATCAAATTGTTTTTTAACACACTCTGCTCAGGTTTCAGCCTCATCTCAACCCTCTAGGCCCCACGTTTGGGCGCCAAAAAGGCTGCGGTGGGTCAAACCCTGCCAGGACCGGGCACCACGTGGCCGCTGCCCCTCACCCCCCCGGACGGGAACAGGAGAGGTAGCAAAATACAAACCCTGCGGGTTGAGATAAGGAGAATTTAATACAGCGATTCAAAAGCAACAATCACAACAACAGTAACAGGGATAACAAGAGGTATAAAGGTACAGACCACGTGGATACAGCTGCAGACACAGAGTGAGGCCACCCGGGTGAGACAAAGCCGGGACTGCTCTGCCCGCGCCTGGTGTACCGGATATGACGTCAGCATGGGATCGAATAGCGACTCCTGGGAGAAATTAACCCTATTCTGACTGAACCAGGACACTTATACATCCAGAGAATCATTGAGTTATTTCAATGTTGCATGTCTGCATTTAAACTGGCCACATCTCTTCATCTAACAGATCTGACTGAAGTGTATGTTTTAAAAAATGAGTCAAAAGCCAATAGGAATGGATACTGTATCATTAACAATCTAAACCAAAACGTGTTTCCCAATATGAAACAACAGAAAAATCTAATCACCATAATCATTTTTTGTAATCAGACAAGAAAATACGTGTAAAATTTTAGGAATACAGAAAAAAAAAAAAGTATAAAGGGACAATGTCAAGGAAATTGCTAGACACAGAAGATCTCACTGAAGTTTGAGAGATACCAGAAGACAAAAGAATGTTTAATTTTAATGTCTCCAAAGGTTGACTTTGCCTGTAACATTTATTAAATATTGAAAGAGAAGAAAGCAAGTGATATGGATATGAATTCTGTAGCTGGTTTTAGTTGCCCTTGAAAGCAGTCACCATAAATCTTGGATGAAGCCAAATAAGGCTGACAGTTTTGATCTTCAATTCATTCTTTCCTGTCCTTCAAAACATAAATGATCCTGATGGAATTAGAGTTAAGCAGAATGTCTTTCTTCTGTGATGTTCATATCCAATGGACACCCTGTTTGTTTGTGTGTGTGTATGTGTGTGCGTGAACACGTATGCATGTGCCCATGCGTGTATCTACTCTCACACTTGAACAGTCACTTGGCATTTCAGGAAAAGTTGAAAATTAAGGTCTAATATGAGAGGGAAAACAAAAGAAAAAGCTCTCAACACATTAATTTTCTCTTTTTTTCTGTATCAGTCATACCAGAAACATACTAAGTGAATCAAGGAGGAAAAGTAAAAGGACATAAAAACAAAAGCTTTTAATCAAAACCCAAAGTTGACATTTACCTGTAATATTCTTTGCAAATCTCCCACATAGCTCTCAAATTCTAATTAGAACAGGTAACTGGGATTGGAAATTAAAATTACTGCTTCTTAGTGAAAAATTTTCCATCCAGTAGGGTTATAGCACAAGCAAACAGTTTATAACAGAAATACATTGTCCCTTTTCAAACACTTAACATAGGTGTCACAGGAGTCATATATAAAGCATCATAACTTAAAACTAAGGGGCTATGGTAAACAAAATATTGTAGATGTGTAAATTCACCTCACAAGATAAACCCTGTTGCATGACAATGTACATTTCCATCTATCATTCATTCATTAACATATCAGAGTAAATAAAAACAGCGTTTGCAAGCCACCTGACCTGATAAGAAGCAACCCCAGAGCTTTACCACATGTATAAAAGAAAAGTTGGATGATTTGGGCTCCTAAATTTTTAATTTCACAACAGTCTTAACTGACAAAAAATGTTCTCTAAATCATACTTATATTATCATATTATAACTTGTTCCAGAGAGCTTCAAGCGTCTGGCAGGGAGCATCAAGGAGATGTCTTGGGAATGGATGGAAGAGTCATTTATGGTATTTGAGAGAAATTACTTCAGAAACTTTCTAAGCGGCTGGTCTCAGGAAAAGCATACTAGGACTTCTGCTACCTTGCAATGAAAGAGAAAAAGATTGATAGAAAATGTAGCAGCCAGAAGGAAAGCAGAGTATTTCAGTCTGGACAGCTTTCTTTTTCACCTTAACAGCCTTTCAGAGGTTTTTAGTCCAGTAAATACGGAATTAAGGAAACTCTTTTGGGGTGGTTCTTGGTTACTTCTTGATGGATGCTGTCAAATCACACAATCAAGTCACACACTACTATTCTATAAATTACTGGTTCAGAGGAAAGAGTGAATAATGAACAGCAGGTAACAGATACTGCAGTGGAGCAGCATGTTATGCTAAGCAACTGTGAACAAGAAGACAAAATACAGAATCTGTTAGCTGATTACCTATTTTGTCAGGAAAAAAGGTTAAATTCACTGGAGAATTTTCAAAGCAATATTTTCTCAACAGAAAACTATACTATACAGCTCTTAGTCATTGAAATATGTTGATTGCATCAAGATCAAAGGAAAATGTTCAAATTAATTCAGGGCAGAGCATATTGCAGCTTATTTCTTTTGAAATTTGCATTTTCTGTTTTATTCCAGTGTTCTAGTTTATCTTATTAAGCAGTATCACCAAAGTTTTATGTTAAAGTAACAATACAGAGAAAACAATAATACATAAAATTAGATATTTCTTTGAAGTCACACCTATTCTTGTAAATTCTGTTCTGTTCCATCATTATTCTTAGCCTTCAGATCCAGTTGATATTGATAAACATTTTTCAAATGCTAGAATTTACTGCAGATCTGAAACTTCATTTCAATACCAGTTTTAGTGAGAAAAGATTTTTGAAAATGGATTCACTCAATACCTCTAGAATTACTCTTTAATCATTAATATTGTCCACAAAGATCTCTAACTTCTCAGAATTCAATAGTCAAGATGACTTTGTTTCCATTTGTCAGAAATATTACATAGTGGACATTCTGCTTCCTGATTTTAATGGATATATAGCTTGCAATTATGTCCATAGATTCAAAGTTACAATCTGTAAATAACTCCTAAAACTCCTTCATTATTTTCATTGTAAATCCTACCATCTATTTCTTAAATTAATATGTATCGAAAAATTAATATTCTATCTAATTAAAAATTAGTACATTTTATTACAGAACTATTCACGTTTTACTCATATGTGTCATTGCTGTACTTGTTATAATTACTTTCATTCAGTTGTCTTAACAAATACGATTAATTACAGCATAAAGTTAAAAAGTATTCTGCTTCATAAGAAGCAACTTTTTAAAACTAACTACAGATGTCTCTGTTCTATTCCAAAGTGTTTTTTAAATAATCTTGGAAGGGTGGGACAGTGATTCTTCATGCAGCCTTTGCACTCCTTGGGAATGGAAGCTCCTTCTGTCCACTCACCTAGCCCATTCAAAGCCAGCGCAGTCACAGTAATTTAATCCAATCAGCACTCTGCCTTGTGAGTTTAATATAAATTACATCCAGCTGGATTGGACCCAAGCTAGTCCAACACAGAACTCAGAGTTCTGCACTCTGAACCCTCACTTTCCTGACATAATGCAGGGGAGAGGATAATTCTTAGCACAATGTCCTCAGTGAAGAAAATTGTGAGAATCTGAATATTTGCCCTGGCCAGTCTGGAACACATCATCCTGTAGTAAATGCAGCAATATAATATACGCTTGCTGTAATTTGAGCATTAATGGGCAGCCACACAGTGATTGAAACTTTCTGAAGCTGCAAAAACTGATTACTCTGGGCTATACATTACCAGTGACTTACTATTCTGTTCTCCCAGCAAACATTATAAATACTTTCAGTAAAATATCCATTAAAAGAGAGACATAGTTTGCAAGCCAGTCTTTAAGGGATTTGCAACATTTTTTCTTAAAGCCATCAGCTTCACAGGTCATCCCTTTTCCTCCATTCCATGTCCTACAATAAAGGAAGGTAATTCAACCACAGCAAAACACCACAGGAACAAAGAAAGAGTACACAACACCTCTGAATCTTCCTGTCTCTGGCAAGACAGGATTACTAGACAGTTTCACCAAAACAGACTATAAATCCCAAAGTTCTAAATTTCTAAAATTCTCTCCTTCCCGGAATATCTGTCTTACCCCAACTGATTTGTTCTATAGCAGCTCCTGGGAAAGAGACACCTGTATTCCCCAAGGAAGCAGGCTCCAATCATCATGGGGTGTTTCTATATTTCTGTACTTCACTGTCACAGTAGTAAGGGCCAGGAAAATTCATATTAAAAAAACCCTTAAGCATACACATTTTGTTCCCACTGTTTGTCTCTCTATAGATCTCCATAAGAAAATATATTTGAAATTATGCCAGAAAATCTAGCAATGTATAACCCTACATCTAGACATAACACTACATCCAGTAAATATAAGAATTTTACATCTTGTATCTCATCCCTGAATCTGTTTTCCAGCAATCATGTGTTCAAGTCTTTGTAAGCTTCAGTGACAAGCCATTGATTCGATTCAAGGTGCTTAATTTTAGGCAAGAATGAATAATCTGTCTCTCTCCATCCTACTCCTTTTATTTTTTATTTTTTAAGCCTTGCTGTGAAGAAAAAGAAAATGCTTTAATTCTTCTCTAATCTTTAAATGAAATGTTCAGAGATTTTTGGCAAACAATAATTCATAAAGTAGGCACAAACAGTAATCTATGGGCATATATATCATTCTCCAATGGTACATTAATCACTATCCTTAAAGACAGCACAAGAGCGATTAAGTTTTTCCAATTGTCTCTATTGCAACTCAGCTATATTCAAGTGTTTTTAATCTGTGCCATTACATGAAAAGGTAATAACTGTATTTTAATCTAGAATTTTTTTCTATCTCCTTCCCAAGCATGATTGGAAAAGAATCATAAGCAAAGGAGAGGTGACTTATGAATCCAGCATGCATGTGAATACACAAACACTGGTATGCACACAGAAATGTTATCTACAGAATGTAAAATTAACATTGCTTCTAAAGGAGAAATTCATTCAGGTCACTGAAGATAAAGCATCCTATAAAAAAGAAAGAGAGCAGGAAGAAAGAATGTGTTTCTAGACCAGCTGCAATCCTGAAATTTATTGCATCTCATGTCACTAGGCTGCAACTGGTTCAATATACTTCAGTAAGAAAAGGTCAGAGAAAGAGGTGAGAATTTAACTGGTAGGGAGAGGTATTAGAAAAGAGAAAATAGAAGAGTTTCTAGGCTGATCAAATACCTTTCATATTCAGAGACAGACAAAATATTTTCAAAGACTGGAATCGCTAGAGGAAGTTAAAAGATATGTAGATGTGGCACTTACAGACATGGTTTAGTGTTCTCCAGGCAGCATTAGGTTTATAGTTGGACTTGTTGATCTTAAAGGTCTTTTCCAACTTAAATGATTTTATGACTCCAGAATCCTGTTCCACCTATTTTGTGACTCAGATTAACATTATTTGAAAGTGAAACATAGCTTTCTTTGCAAGCATTTGTACTCAGAATTTTTTGAAAAAGATCAAACACACTATTCAATCTAATCTAACACGAACCCTTAGGTCCTCAGATTATTTCTTTTATAAAAGTTTAAAGAATATCACAACTGTGATATACCAATGTTTGATCTTTTTTCTCATTTTTACTTTCCTCCTCTTTTTTGGTTAATCATTGACACTTTTACTTAAAATTGTCTTTTATTCAGTTGTTTTAATTGTAATGTGGTCAAGATAATTGTCAATGTAGAGTAAAACTAGAAATATATCTTACTAGATCACACCATGCAATTATATGCATTGCTTGTTATAGAAGCAAGAACTATTGATGTTTAAACATATGCTTTCAAGTGTACAGCTAGCCTGCACACCAGCTCAGGCCAACAAGATGGTAAGTATAGCCTGTTGTAAAACAATGTGAGCTATACTATTCTATGCTTTAAGAAGTCCTTTCTGAAATCAAACTTGGTTAATACATTTTACTTTCTGTGCTCTGACAATGATAATGACAATAAAATAGCAACATAGGTCATTCTGAAAATAAACACTTTCTGAAAATAGACACATTTTTCAATATGTAAAATTGCTTGCAGAGAAAGCTAATCAAGATATGGCATAGATTAAAGAAGAAAAAGGAAAGAAAGATGATTAGAAGGGGAAAGTGGACTTCAGGCAGGGGAAGCCAGTTTCTTTCTGTTTCGTTTGATCTATCTTTTGCTTCACCAGGGAACTCTTGAAGCTCTCATGAGCCATTTCTTTCTTTATTTGTGCATCCTAGAATAAAGATGGTCAGTGCTTTTGTATCCTGGCTAAACTAGGACAGACAGCTCATCAGTTTCTCCAGACTGAAACCCATGTCTGTTAAAATAGTGAAAACAGAAGAGTCATTCTTTCCAGTCAGCACAGCCCTGCACCAGATCCCCCCAACAGAGACTCCCTGGTCCTTTCCATGAGCTAAGTTGGAGTCACAGCCTGAACTGGGGACAACAAGAGGATGGGGGCTTTAACACTGTTCTACAGGACTGACACTCTGGGAACAAAAGATCTGATAAGTAATTACATCCCTAAGGCCCTACAAACCTGTACACTCCTTTCTCATCCCCATGAACAGACAGATGACCTTGCTGATGGTAGCCGTGGCCAAGCACTAAGGAGAAAAGGCTTTCACTGAAGTATGGAGGACCTAGACATTTTGTAGAGCACAGCTTTCTGGTGCATAGGAAAAAAATCCTGTTTATTAATCAAGTGGTCAATAAATTCTATACAAGCTGCAGCTTCTGATCAGATTTAAGATGCAGCTACATGTAGAGCTCACTGCTGTAGTTGGTTCTGAAAACTGTCAGGTCTTCACCTAACCTGATTTGTTTGAATGGCTGACTTGCCATCTGACAGCTACAGTACTTGAACCATCTCTGCTGAATATGTATTTTATTTCAAGCTCCTTAAATTGTAACGTTTTCTATTTTACACCCTCCTTATATCAACCTTTTTCAATCCTCAGCAATATTCAAGCATTGCTGAGGCCACTGGAGAGTGCTGCCTTGTCAATTCAGAGAAAAAGATCCTTCTTGTAAACTCTCTTTAGAGCAAAAGCTCTTAAAACCTAGAAGCACATCTATAAGCTTCCTTCACACTCTCTTCAACCTAAAACCATCTTCCCTCTGATGAGACAGACTGCGCTCCATATGGCACACTAGATTAGGTCTAGTTTTTCTGGTGGTACAGGGACAGAATACTAAAAAGCCTGAAAATGCTTGCAATCTGGAGGCATTTAAAGGTATTTGCAGCAAAACCAGTAAATATACAAAACTCATGGGGCTTTGGATTTTGTCACAAACATTGACTTCCTACAAAGCCTTGATCCTTGAAAAGGTAAAAACGTCTTCTGAGCTACCTCTGGTTTTGTCTTTATAGAACAATTGACTACTTTTTTTTTTTAAACTGGCTGCAATTCATTTACACAGGGGAAAGAGTAGGTTTCATTACTTTGACATTTGGAGTACAAAGGAAATATTTCAGAGATACTTCACATAGATTGAACTACAGAGAGCACTCACAGCATCTACCTGGAAGCAAAGCACTCAGCCTGGCATCATGCTAGAGTCATACTGCTGCTGGAGCTGGACAAAATACACTTGAGGCTGAGTTTTACTGGCATGGAATTGCTTTTTGTGAACCAGAAATCTGTTCTAGAAAAGTTTAACATTTTAGGGTTTTATTCCTTTTTAACAAACAAACAAAGACACAAAATGAACATTGAAAACCAGCTAGCTCTGAAATATTTACATTACAAGAACTCACATTCTTTGAGTCATCAATTGCAGATAAAAGGAAAGTGGAAAGAGGGAAAAAAAAAAATATTAAAAAACCCTCTCCATGTCTCCTCCCCTCCCATCTCCCACCCCTCCAAAAAAAGGATTATTTATTTGGGGTTTCGTCTGCCACTGTAAGCAGGACAAAATTTTCAAAAATATTTAATTATCTCAGTTTCATAATATTTCTCCTCAGAAAGCTTTCATAATTTACCAGACAATTTCAGCTTGTAATTTCTGGATAATTTTTATATTTAAGTCATGTAAATTTCTATTTGCTATGGTCTTCTCACTTGAATAATTCCTCCTGCTAATGCAAAGTAACCGTAAAAATGCACCCAAACCAAGATAACAGAGTAGAAATCTGAAATTGTGCTACTGTATGTTGCTATAATTGATAGTGTAAAACAGGCAAAAATCAAACTTTACTTAGAGACCTTAGTGACACAAGTAGTCACTCAAAACATCCTTATTTTTTCATGCATATCAAAAGTATAATATACAATTGGTAACAAATATATTCTACCTCTCAAGTAATTCCTCTATTCTTTGCATTTTTGCAAAGGATATTCAAAATTTTCCCTTAACTCCTTTTACTCCTTTTGTAAAGTGGAATTTCAGAAATTCCTCTTCCAGTCACCTATGCCTAACTAAACTAGGCTACAATTTTGTGTATTGGATCTGCTTCACTGAAGCCCATGGAGATAACTCAGATTTTGGCAACATCTATCTCACTTGTAAAAGTAACAAACTTCTTTGTTGTCATATGCACAAATTTTTTTTATATGTTGTCCCTGAATTGAAGAATAGCACAGAAGTGCAAAATAACTCAAAAGCACAAAGCAGAAAAATGAAAAGTGCCACCCAAATTGGGGTCATGTAATTTATTTTCCCATTCAACTTCTGCATATGTTTTCATATCAGGGAAAGAAAATTAGATAGAACATTATTATGATGTCCCACCTGGAACCATTTCATTGACAGTGTCCACAAACTTCCACTACCGCTGCTCTTCCGCTTTATGATTTATACTCCTGCAGTAAAAGTGTGGATGGAAGAATGGCATCATAACCAATCTTCTCCCACAATTACATCCTTAATCTTTCTTCTTTACTTTTATTTTTTATCTCCTCTAAGTGTAGTGGGTCTGTCTGNCATTGGCTGACAAGTTCATAAGTATTATACTTTCTGAGTTTAGATGAAGAAATTATTTATACAGGAGTATGAAAAGTATATTAACAATTCTACTGTCTCTTGAACACATAGTAATGCAGCCAGGTTGAAATTAGAGCCCCTTTGCAGCACAGTCTTCTACTTCAAATATATGTAGATGACAGAGTATCTTAGCCTATATTCTCTAAATATTTACTCACTAGTGTGCTCTTAGCAGTACAAGTTGTAGGGCTAAATTCAATTTCATCCTCCTATGGCTGGCATGCAAGTTTGGACAGCCTTATCATGGACCATAGGGTCTTTCCACCTAGTCCCCCTGAGCAGAAGCTATTCCTTCATCTCAAGCACATGAAGCCAGAGACGTCTTCTGCCTAGCCCAGCATATCACAGTCAGCAGATGCTTTGGCAGCTCACTTAGCATAAACTTAGTGGTTCACTGATGAAGAAGTACCCAACACATGTAACATCTTGAATTCACAACCAGTAGGAGGGGGAATGGCCCAGTGAAGGCTTGGACTCAATGAGCTCCATCAAAACCAGCTTGAGTTTGGTTTATTCCAGCAAATACTATATTACAGTGTACAGTGTGTACTGAAGATGTTTCGTCCTAACCCTAGCACTTGCGCAGGAGAATTCAGAGACATCTGACACCTGCCTGCCAGGACATGACTGGTGAGAGCAAAGGGCCTCATGAATCCTGTAGGAAGCATGAATGAGTTTCCTCTGTTAAGAGCCTAAAGAAGACAGATGTTTTAACTCTTGTTACTTTTGTCAGTAGTCATTTACTGAATAAACTAAATAGTCCCTCACTGTCACTCTGATACTTTATTCAAATTTTTGGCCTATCTAGCAGAAAAGGAGAGCAAAGACAAATTGGTCTTAGATCCAGAGTCACTGTTAATAAAAAAAAAAATTAAAAAAACCAACCACAAATCCCCTTTTTTCCCTAAAATGAGTAAAATTCATATAGTTCTGAAAGTGTCTCAACACTGTTGAAAAGTCTATTTTACAAATTCTAATGAAAATAAGGAATTAATGAAGCAAGCTACCCAAAAGTTTATTTATCTAAATTTATTACCTATAAATAAAGCTAGTAAGCACAATAATATGCCTAATTGAACGAAACTATTTCATCTGAAACTCACTGTTGATTAAAGAATCTCAAAACTTGACAATGTTATCCCATTTGAACATGAAAAGGACTGCTGTATTCCCACAAAAACATGGCTTGGCCACAAGCTGGCCACAATTAAAGCTGACGTCAGAACAAAATTTTATTTCATGTTTTTGGTTTTTTTTTTGAACACAACTACTTCTGCTATAAAGTAATTTATTAGAAATTCACTATTAAAAGAGGACACATTTTTTCTGGTGAAAGATTTCTCAAATGGGGAAAAAAAAACCCTAATATATATTCCACAATTACTAACTAATGTAGAAAATACGTAGCTTTGAAAAAGTCTAGAATAAGGTTTTTGATACAGCTGAGTTGAAAAATCTCTGTTCATTTTTTGAAATTACTTTTTATGTTTATTTCATATACAGAATATAATATAAAAATGAAGAATGCTTTTGTTCCATGGAAAGGGAAGCTTTTGATTGATTGAAATAAATAACACCACCGTCACCACCAAAGAAATGGTCAGCAGCTTCAATGATGTGGAATTTTTATACGAGATTGCTCCAGTCTGATCCAGAATGCTTCAAACATTTGGGGTTTGCACATCAGACTTATGACAGAACATTATCCCACATCACATTATCCCAACCAGCAATTTGGACTGGTATTTACACAGTGAGTTTGGCCAGCTGCTGAAGACAAGGTAAGAAATTTATACTGGGGCAAATGTAACACTGATGACTTACTGGTGTACTCTCCCAATAGCATTGATATATGAGTAAGGAGGGGACTAGAGAAGAAACAGAAGTCTTCAAGACTGCTCTCCTACAAGGACAGGCTGAGAGAATTGGGCTTGTTCAGCCTAGAGAAGAGAAGGCGCTGGGGAGTCTTTATTGCAGCCTTCCAGTATCTGAAGGGAGCCTACAAGAAAGCTGGAGAGAGACTTGTTACAAGGGGTTGTAGTGATAGGACGAGAGGTAATAGGTTCAAACTGGATGACAGTAGGTTTAGATGAGAAATTAGGAAGAAGTCCTTCACTCTGAGGGTGGTGAGACACTGGAACAGATTGTCCGGAGGGGTTACAGATGCCCTATCGCTGTATTTGTTCAAGACAAGGTTGCATGGGACCTTGCACTACCTGGTCTAGTAGGAGCTGTCCCTGTCATGGCAGGGTCATCAGAGTGAGGTGATCTTTGAGGTCACTTCCAACCCAAACCATTCCATGGTTCTATCATTCCATGATTCTATGAAGATAAAGTTTACCTAAATACATTCATTTTCTACAGCTTGATGTGAGAAAAGAGATTTACATAACAAGAGTTAGATACATGGATAAACCCTATGTGTTTTGAATCACTGAACTTCATTTCACTTCCAAAGCAGCACAAAATAAAGGCAAAAGATACTAGTCCCACTTATTTTAGTTATGGTCCCTGAAGGTCATGAAAAGTTTTTCACAGGTAACTTGCAGTACAACCACTGAATACTTTGCAAATGACACCACTTTTCCCCTTAGGAAGAAATATGTCTTACTTTTTTGAGAACCTTACTAAATAGTAATCCAGAATTAAGATAATAAACTGTCAGACCCACCCCATCTTAGTACAGATTATAGAAAAGCAACCTCAAGATCTGAAAGGAACATGATTTATTAAATTTCATTATCTGCAGCAACTGTTAACAGAACTTATGGACACAGTGTAGGAACAGGAGATGGTCTTCAGTTTTTACAGCCTGTAGCAGTATGGAAATAATAGTTTTGGAAGGGACATTTTGAGCAGCGGACAAATTCATTGTTCACATTGAGGGTGATGACTGATGCTTGCATTGCATTGACAGGCTCCTTTAGCTGCATCTCCTTAAGAGCATGCTTCTTCTTACAAAGCAGGAGTTTTGGGGGACCAAAATACACTTGAAGGCTTTCCCTGATTGCTTGCAAATTTGAGGGACCCACTGCAGGACATAATGTTATAGTTATACCTACTGTAGGACTTCTGGTCCAGGTAATCCAGACTCCATTTTATCCCTAGCTATAATAAATCCTGGTTTTTTACACAGATTAATGTAATTTGGGCAATTTTTAAACCATGATATTCACAGGTGAGGTCCAGAAAAAGCAGAAAATCTGTATTGCTTGGTGTAAGAAAGGCTGCAGAGGGTCTTACTCCTTATTGTAAATATCATTTACTAGATTGGCAAAGAAGGATGTCTGTTAAATTTTACTGAGTACAAGGGAACCAGAGAGATGAAGAAGTGCTTGGAGTGACAAACACATCCAACATTTCCTAGAGGCACAGTGCTGGCAAAAGAGACTGTTTAGCTCCTATTCATATATGTTCCATCAAGACTTAAGGGAAAGTGTATTTTCCAAAAAAATACAGCAGAGGAATAGTAGTATGGTAATCTGGCACTAGAGACAGCTCAAAATACACAGAGGTACTCTACCATTTCAGAAAACAACTTGAGCAAAAGACTGTAACACACCAGCATTTCTTTCTGGATGCATGATTGTTTTAACTGGAAAAGGTAAATTCTCACCTGTAAACATTATTGTTGTTTTCCTTCTTTTGAACCAGTCAGCACTATTCAAAACATAGACTCCTCTTCATCTAAGATCACCATGAGATAAAAGAGCCCACAGGCCATGTCCAGTGCTCTGTAACTGGAGTTACAGGTCATGTCACGCAGTCACAGATGTTGCAACAAGCCAAGACATCGTGCAATCCTCCTCTTTTCCCCACAGTATGATCTGAGTGACCTGTTAATGCAGAGGCTGAGTACCACAGCTTGTCATTGGCAGGCTTATTATTCTTCAATTCTAAGAAGGGAAGACCAAAGAAGAAAAAAAGTGCTCTGCCTTTGTACTCTAATTCTTATGCTGAAACTGCCAAATGCAATGGTGACTTCTGAAATTTGGATATAAGAGTTCAATAGGGAGCAGACTGGGAACCATTCCCTTCAGCCAAGAAATCACATAGTAAACAGAGAATTATTCCTGGCAACAGGAACCCACCAGGGACAGAGACATACCTGTGATCCAAATGGTGCAATCCCAGTCTCATAACAGTTGGCAGGGGTTTGATGTTAACTTGAGTACAATCAGGATTTCACCCAGAGGACACAGGAGCTTCTATCACAGTTCCCTCACATCAAGTCAGTTGTACTCCCTGTGCATACCAACAACCATTTATTTCCATTACCAACCCAGTGTAAAGTTGTTGTTCTTTGAATATAATCAGCATAACAGCGGGAAAAAAGGCCCTGTGCCACAAAGCCAGTGCTGAAAGGATACACAATCTCACATTTCAGTTTTCAGAAAGAACAGAGCTTTGTCAGTACAAGAGCAGCAATGCACAAAGTAATGAGAGGAAAATAAGGGAGAAAGCTCAGAGATGAATAGGATGGAGATGAGAATAGCCTCACAGTTAAACAGTTTACTTTTCAAAGTCAACACAAGGACAAATTGCTTTTTGCAAAGAGAAAATTAGTTTCCAAGTTGTGTACTTTCTACAAAGAGTCAAGTTAATTATTCAAAGCAGAGGCCCATGAATTCCCACAATTTAGTCATTCTGTTCTGACACATTCAGGCCCAGTGAGCTGCTTCTTATCACCAAGACTTTGATAATTAACTTAGACATATCAAATAAACTTTCTGGAGAATTCAGTAGTAAGCAGGTATGACATCCTAATAGGGGTTTTATTAGGCATTTCTCTGCACGGTAATGTATTAGCAATCACTGTGACATTTTCTGCTCTGAGGGGTTTTGGCCTTGCTCATTTTTTACACTTGCTGGGAAATAAATTTATTCACGGCAGAGATCTAATCCAATACATGACTCTGTTTACCCTGGTTTCTAAAGTAGCAGGTCTCTCAGAATTAATGAGAAGTGACACATACATCATAGAAGAAAATGCAGTGTCTTCAGCCTGGCATGACTGAATAGCAATGATCTCTTCTGAGCCTGCAGACAGTGGGAATTCAGTCCTTACTGCCCTGTGCTCCTTGCATCACAGCTGACATCAGCAGAAGAGTGAAAGGATTTCTGCTACCTCCTTCCCGACCAAGCCAGAACTCTTAAATACAGAAGAAACAACTAATAATTTTTTAAAATACAGTTTCCTAACTTCAGAAAAACACTCAATACATTCCCAGAAAAAAAAAAAAAGGTTCAATGTGAACAATATGATATGAATTTCAGTGCTTTTCTTGCTCTTCAGGGTGAACATGAACTACTACATGGTTAATTATGTACTGGTTACAGGGACCATCTTTTAGATGATCCACAACCTGGAAGTGGCCTGATCCACAGTTTTGTTTCAACATTCATAAAGCCTCTCTTACAACTGCCACTGAAAGAGAGCAAACACACTCCACAATTTTTATAATGACAGCTTTCTCTTTAGGATAGGAGACAAAAGAGCAATACCTCATTACCTAATAATTTCACAAAGGAAAGATTTTCATCAAAAGATAAAACACAAGTTGAATAGCAGAATAATAATGTCCTACAAAATCCTTACACTTGTAGATTTCCAGGGGTCATTCAGGACCATCTTAGGCATTTTTGTCCCATTGGTTCATTCATTGTAGTCCATGTGAATTGAAACAAAATTGAGGCCACATTTCAGATACTGTGTTCAGCTTTGGGCCTCTCACTACAAGAAGGACATTGAGGTGCTGAAGCTGCTCCTTCAGAGCAGCTGAGGGAACTGGGGTTGTTTAGCCTGGAGAAACAGAGGCTCAGGGGAGACCTTCTTACTCTCCACAACTACCTGAATGGTAGCAAGCTGGGGAACAGTCTGTTCTCAATAGGACAAAAGGAAACAGCCTCAAGTTGCACCAGGGGAAGTTTAGATTGGACATTAGGAAAAATTGTATCACAGAAAGGATTGTCAAGCACTGGAAGAGGCTGCCCAGAGAAGTGGTGGAGTCACCATGCCTGGATGTATTTAAAAGACATATAGAAGTGACGCTTAGTAACATAGTTTAGCGGTGACCTGGTAGGTAGCGCCAGGTGAACAGTTGGACTTGATGATCTTAAAGGTCTCTTACAATCAAAACAATGCTATGATTCTATGATATAATTCACAACTGTAGACTTGCCAGCCAGGTAATCTGCTTTTCCAGTTTCAGAAATATTTTATTGGCAGCAGGATGTTCAGAAATGGCTGTAACTGTACAGCATGCAGTTGAACACACTTCTAGTATACATATCATTATATACAATTGATCTGCACATGTTCAGTAGGTCTCAGACAGGATCTTTGCAACTATTGCTTTATTGTGCTTTGCATCCAGCTGAACATTTGGACTTAGATTTCTGGGACTCCCTATACTTAAGTTAAGATTCTGCTCTGTTCTTTACTACACCAGGTTGATCTATGCTTGAAGAACGTCTTAGCTGTTGTCCTCAGCAAGTGGGGGAAACAAGCTGGTATATCAGCTTACTTCTATAGAAGATTACCAGGTCAGGGACAAGGTAGAAAGTAGGAGAGTTTGTATTTACACAGGTGATTCTGACATTTCAAGCAAGATATTTAAATTTAAGTCAAGGCAAAAGGAACAAAAAACATAGTTATAAATGCTGTGAAAATTCTTCCTAAAAGCTAAACGAGCACTTTAATAACCTTTATACATAAAGTTGTGTATGGCTACAGAGGACTGCACAGAACCTGAAATTTTTATCTAACCAGACCTAGATGGAGTTCACTTTTATTGCTTTCAGAGAGAGAAAGCAATTCACATCACCAGTAAGGACAATATTAATATACAGTTGTAATAGGAACAAAGCAGATTTAGCACTGACTCTAATACCTTCATAACACTGCTCCCACAGAAGATTTTCAGATGTATTTTGTTGGCTTTTTGAATGAGATCTCAAGTGATAAAACTATACCCTGGTGACCCTTCAAAAACATTATAATGTTTTTGACATTTGTTGCAATGACACCTTTTCCTAGATTTACAACAGTGATGGTATCTCTGAAGTCATACTAACTTTACAAAAACTCTCCAGTCTGGATGTCATATCTATTCATGGGCCTGTTCTCATGATTAATAAAGATTAGGTTAATTATATTGTCTTTATCCCTCCTGACAACCTTAATTATTCTTGTGAATAGACCCTTTCTTGGACACTTTGCATCACATTATTGGTAACATCTACCATCTCACGTGTGAATCTGTTCCACTTCTACTATTTGTTGTGTCTTTCCAGCTTATTTTCTGGTTGTTCCATTTATTTGCAAGCTTTCCCTTCCAGTTGAAGATCAAGCAATGTAGGCTATCCAGAATTACATGATCCAGAATTAGTCATTGGGAGATATTTGGAAACCTTACTGTGGAGACACTGTCAGAGAAAATGCACAGCTTCTAATCTTGGAGTCTTTGCATTGAATAAAACCCTCATGAGCTCTGGACTTTTTTCTCTCCAGTATTCTGTTCTCTTATCAAATACGAACAATATTTAGAATATAATTCATTATTCACTAGCTACCTTTATTAAGGTATTGTTGTATCCACACTAAATGAGCTCTTAATGCATCCAAGCACTTTGGAGGTTAAGTCATAGAATCATAGAATGGCTTAGGTTGGAATGCAGCCTAGAGATCATCTAGTCCAACCTCCCTGCCGTGGGCAGAGACGCCTCTCTACTAGACCAGATTGCTAAGGCCCCATCCAACCTGGCCTTGAGCACCTCCAGGGAGGGATCATCCACAACCTCTCTAGGCAATCTATTTCAGAGTCTCTCCACCCTCGTACTGAAGAACTTCTTCCTAAGATCTAGCCTAAGCCTACTCTCCTTCAGTTTAAAACCATTTTCCCTTGTCCTGTCGTTGGACAGTCTCATGAAGAGTCGCTCACCAGCCTTCTTGTAGGCTCCCTTCAGGTATTGGAAGGCAGCTATAAGGTTCTCCAGGTTGAACAATCCCAGTGCCCTCAACCTATCCTCATAGGAGAGATACTCCAACCCCTGGATCATTTTGTGGCCCTCCTCTGGACCCACTCCAACAGTTCTATTTTCCTTTTATGGTGGGGATACCAGAACTGGATGCAGTATTCCAGATGGGGTCTCACAAGAGCAGAGTAAAGAGAAAGAATCACCTCTCTTGACCTGCTGGCCACACCCCTCCTGATGCCTCCCTGAATATGGTTGGCCTTCTGGGCTGCATGAGTGCACTGCCCACTCTATAACCAGTTTGTAGTTATGCCTGGGATTGGCCCAACCTAGATGCAGAACCTTGCATTTTGACTTGTTGAACCTCATGCAGTTGGCATTGGCCCATTTCTCAAGCCTGTCAAGGTCTCTCTGGATGACCTCCCTTCCCTCAAACGAGTCTACCACGCCACACAGCTTAGTGTCATCGGCAAACTTGCTGAGGCTGCACTCAGTGCCACTGTCCATGTCGCTGACAAAGATGTTAAACAGCACTGGACCCAGAACAGACCCCTGAGGAACTCCACTTGTCACTGGTCTCCACCCAGACCTAGAGCCATTGATCACAACTCTTTGAGTGCGATCCTCTGGCCAGTTCTTTATCCACCAGGTGGTCCATCCATCAAGTCCACGTTTCTTCATCTTAAAGACAAGGATATTATGTGGGACAGTACCAAATGCCTTGCACAAGTCCAGGTAGATGACATCAGTTGCTTTTCCCATACCTACCAGAGCTGTAACTCTGTCATAGAAGGCCACCAAATTAGTCAGGTACGATTTGCCCTTAGTGAAGCCATGTTGGCCATCACCAACCACCTCATTAATTTTTATGTGCCCTAGTACAGATGCCAGCAGGATCTGTTGCATGATTTTACCTGGCACAGAGGTGAGGCTGACTGGTTGGCAGTTCTCTGGGCTTTCTTTGCTTCCCTTTTTAAAAATCGGGGTTATGTGTCCCCATTTCCAGTCTGTGGGAACTTCACCAAACTGCCACGACTTCTCAAATATGATGGCTTGTGGCCTAGCAACTTCAGCTGCCAGTTCCTTGAGAAGCTGTGGATGTATTTCATCAAGTCCCATGGACTTGTGCACCTTCAGGTTCTCTAGGTGCTCTTGGACCTGATTGCACCTACCCTGGATGGTTCTTCACTCTCCAGCCCCAGCCAGTGCCCCTGTGACTTGGATGATGTGGCTTAAGTGATTACCAGTGAAAACTGAATCAAAAAAATCATTGAGTACTTCAGTCTTCTCCTTATTGTCGGTAAACAGATCACTCGTATCCCTCCAGAGAGGTCCCACATTCTCTCCTACTTTTCTTTTCTCTTCAATATACCTGTAGAACCCTTTTTTGTTACTGTCCCTGGGCAGATTTGATTCTGTCTGGGCTTTAGCTTTTCTAACCTGGTTTCTGGTTTCACAGACAGTCTCTTTGTAATCATCCCAGGTTACCTGTCCTAGCTTCCACCCTTTGTGGATTTCCCTTTTGTGTTTGTTTTTGGCCAGGAGTTCCTTGTTCATACATATTGGCCTCCTGGCATTTTTGCTCAAATTCTTCTTTATAGGGATGCAGTGCCTCTGAGCCTGGAGGAGTCAACCAGCTCTCCTGGGCTCCCAGTCCCTCCAGGACTTTGTCCCGTGGTATGCTACCAGGGAGGCTCCTGAAGAGGGCAATGTCAGCCCTTCTGAGGTCGAGGGCTTCAAGCTTGCTGAGACCCCCCCTCTTTGATGCCCCTAGGATCTTAAACTCCACCATCTCATGGTCACTGCAGCCAAGGCTGCCCATGAGCTAGACATTGCCCACCAGCCCCTCCCTGTTGACGAGGACAAGGTGTAGCACAACACCTCTCCTCATTGCTTCCTCTATCCCCTGGAGGAGAAAGTTATCATCAATGCATTCCAGGAATCTTCCAGTTTGTTTATGCCTTGCTGCGTTGCCCCTCCAACTGATACTGGAGTGGTTAAAGTCCCCCATGAGGACCAGGGCTTGTGAACAAGCAGCAATTCCTATCTGTCTATGCAGGGCCTCGTCCACTTGGTCGTCCTGGTCAGGTGGTCTGTAGCAGACCCCCACCACAATGTCTCCTTCCTTTCCTTTTACTCTGACCAGGGTACTCAGTCGTCTTCTCATCGCTTGCCGAGTGGAGCTCCATGCAATCTAGGTCCATGCAATATTGACATAGAGGGCAACACCCCCTCCTCATTTCCCCTGTCTATCCTTCTTGAAGAGCTTACACCCTTCTAATCTAACACACCAGTCATAGAAGTCATTCCGCCATGTTTCCATGATGTCTTGTTTATTGTCCATGCTGTGGGCAATCACATAAAGACATTTGAGCTGGGCCCCTGAAGAAGTCCCTGGAGCCTCTGTCATGCTTGTTCAAAACAGATATTCTGCAACTTCAAATTCTTGGACACTGCAACACTCATATTCATTTATTCTGATTCAAGCCTAATCCCCACACAAAGGAATCACTAGTGCTGGCTTTGAGCCTGAAGAAAAGTGTACTTTGAACATAGTAGTGTAAGGGAAAATAGATTATGCTGATCTTTTAAAAACATTTAACACAAGCAGAATGCCAGTTTCAAATGTGTGTGACTTAGGGACAAGCTGGTATCTTGGCACAGACTTGAAGGCTGGGACCTAGAGACCTCATTTAATGCAGCATATGTAAATGAGCAGTAATTATTCAGTAATACTTTCTGACTTTGTGTGCAAGATGAGTAAGGACCTGGTAATCAAAAAACCTGCTACTTTGCAATATATTGTTGAGATCAGTGCATTTGCTTTACTGATATTATCAAAGGCTGTTTCTCCAACTTTTAAGACAGGAAATAACAGATTTCTCATGCGTTCTCCAAGAAATGGGAATGAAACCTCATTTTAATAATGAACTCAGTAGAACAATAGCTGACAACAAATAAGCTACCACAGTCCTGAAAGTGGCAACTGTCTGCTGTGCTAAATGATATAGCATTGTTTCCTTGGAAACTAGCAGTCAGGGAATACATGTCTCTTGCTACTGGTTTTCTACGTAGTCTGAAAGTTATATAGAACAAGAGCCATCCTTTTGGGTGTAAGTATATACAGCATTTTGGGCACAATGGACACATGACTACAAATGTTATAGCAAATATAAATAACAGCAATTCTGCTGTCAATCAGGTGCATAGCACATTAATTCACTTTGGCAAAGGCAGAAAATATTTAGTTTTACAGACATTCTCAGGTCACATGAGCCTATTTCGATCATTTCTTTTTATAACTTCCTCTATAGGACAACCTGCTCAGTACTCCTAGGTTGCTAAGGGTGAGTTATTCTAAAATTCCAATCCAAACAGATAAGGATCACTTAGGGGCAGATTGTGCTACCACTGATCCAGAATCATGTTGTGATTAGGCTTTTCTTCCTTTTATGTAAGACTATCTGGAATGTCCATAATATAATCTGAATATCAGACACTGAACTCACCTTAATGCTTGGAAGAGAACTAGCTTCTAGTGTTGAGAGAGCAGTCACATATTATACAAGTTCAAAAGGGGAAAGCTGAAGCTATAATACTGTATTTGAAAGGTGAGTGATAAAACATCTACAACATTCATTTACTTGGCTGTCCCTGCTGCTGGTTAGAGACATGGCTTTGTTTAGCACTGAGTCTTAAGACATACCAGATTTCAATGAATACTCACCTATATGCTCTGCACTTAGACAGGTAAGATAATATTTTTGTAAATAATGATGCTTTCAAGATGAAAATCAACTCTTACATGGGTTGTGGTGTATTGAAACAGTCAGGCTTATAAAAAATCTCAAATTTCTAGTGATTACCACCAAATGATATTTGTTAGATAACTTTGTGTCCTATGTTGAAAATGGCAGCGGCAGTGCTTTTTGGCAAAGTGTGAGGCTAATGCCTGTAATAAAGAAGAGCTTAACAAACATTTGTAAAGTACTTAGTCTGACCATTCTTACAAAAGTGGATGTATTGGTTTGATTATTTGTTTCTGCTTATTTATTTATTTACTTATTGCCCTGTTTTAAAAGTTATGGAGTGCCTTTCCCTCCCTTTAACTTGTATGGAACTTGAGAAATTGCATACACTGTTTACATGAAGCAGCAGCAAAAGTAGAATAATGAAAAAAACCTGTTTGTCTTTGCTTCTTTGTATGCTTGTGGGGGATTGAATTCATGGACAGTGGCTCAATTTCATTCTGTCCTGAAAACTGCAGAGGTTTCAGCACTAGGTGGGAGCAGCTCCCAGCTGGGATCCCAGACCATTTTTAATGCAAAGCATTGCATTATTGTGTGGAAGGTTTGTCAGATGTTTGCTATGAAACTTCTTGCCACTAATACACCTTAGCACATCTATTTTTAGAAAAATACGATTAGAAGTTCATAAAGGGGTAAAAAGACCATGCTTCTGAGAAGGATTGAGACAAGGTGTATTTGTGACATTTAACTGTAGTATGTCCAGAAAGCAATTCCCTGGTTCTTATCTGTCCTAGTTAAAAATATATAAGGAAATTTGGCTCCTCACTTCAGATGGTCTGAGTCTCACCTAAGCCTTTTATAGACTGTATGTTCATATGCTATGCAACGTATGACACCTACCAGCAGTTTCATCTTGTCATAGAGCTGGAAGTTTTCTTGAAAAACATGAAGTCTATTGACAAGGCAGCTTAGCTTAGGAGGGGCAACAAAAACACCTGGCATTTCATCCTGCTTGGCCTCATACCTTTTCAGAAAGAGATGTTCAGTTTCTTAGCTGCTTGCTGCTATGTCCAACAACAGTGTATGTTAAAGCATGATATCTGAATACCTTCCAGTCTCCATTTCTAAAGAAAACAGTCATTTGGGAGAAGGTACAGTGCTTATGGGTGTATAACATACAGAGGCTAAGAAGCAAAGAAGTGAAGGATCAGATCCATGGAGGTACTTCAGTGATAAATACCTTCATAAGTCTCACCCTACCTGACTTTCCCAAGGTAACAAATGAAGTTTGTAGCAGAGGAAGAACTGAATTTTGATTTCCCGAGTCCTGAATTATCACTCAGCCACTGAATTTTAATGATTTTTAAATGATCCTTAGGTAGACTAGATTCAAACTACTGACCCAAAAGTGAAAATTTCTTCATCCCGTTACCACAGGGTTATCTCATTACTGGTCTCCTGAGCCATCCAGGAGACTAGAGCATATTATCTGCGGATATTGCTGTACAATAAAAGCCTTCTCATCTACACTTACAAAATTGTGTAATAAAATCTATGTACTGTAACCTGGTAGGGAGAAGTTTCTCTTGAATAATATATTTCCTAACGCAGAGGATACAAGAAATCTTTCTCATCAGAATGTTTCTTCCTCTGTTGTTGCAACATTTATCTATGGAAATGAGAAAATCCGCAAATAAATTCTGGTTGTGGAGAGTCCAGATAAAGGCAGAAGCTCCCCTAAAATTGAGGGGGGGAAAAAAAAANTATTTTACACAATAATAGTTATGACAAGTCTAGCATGTTTTTATTCCAAGCATAGAATGAGATCTTATTACATTCTGCTACATACTGCAAACACAGGGGAAGAATATATTATGGATTTTGAAAAGTACTAATAAAAATGTTCTTTATACTACACAACCTGGTAAGGAAAAAAAAAAAAAAAGGGAATTCCATCCTGTATAATTAGCTGAATCTTACACGGGCCAAATGTTGGGAAATCCACCACCTCCACGGNAGTTTCTCTTGAATAATATATTTCCTAACGCAGAGGATACAAGAAATCTTTCTCATCAGAATGTTTCTTCCTCTGTTGTTGCAACATTTATCTATGGAAATGAGAAAATCCGCAAATAAATTCTGGTTGTGGAGAGTCCAGATAAAGGCAGAAGCTCCCCTAAAATTGAGGGGGGGAAAAAAAAAGGTTAAAAGGAAGAGCAGAATATGAGAGAAAAACAGACACCAAGAAAGTTCTTATTTGAGCATTTACAGTTCAAAGTAAATTACCCTGACTTATTCATAACAGCCAGATTGTAATATAAAACACTTGACTGTAATAAAAGGCCAACAGGATTAGCAGTTGTTTGTAATTGTGGTGGGTTTACCTTNAGGAAGATTATTCCAATGATTGATTGTCCTTGTTGTGAAAACTTTTCCTTTTATGTCTAATTGGAATCTCCCCAGGAGTAACTTGTGCATCATTACACTTCATCTTTTCCATGTGATTCCTTATAAAAAGGAAATTTCCATCTTCTTTTTAGCCATCCTTTAAAAACTGAAACATGGTGATAAGGTCTCCCCTAAGCTTTCATTTTTAAAGGCTAAGCAAATCCAGTTCTTTCACTCTTTCCTCATACGGCAGCTTCCCAGTCCATTGACCATCTTCATGGACCTTCTCTGGGCCCTTTCCAGCCTGTCCATATATATTTTGTACAGTGGGGACCACAACTGAACACACTATTCCAGGTGTGTCCTGACGAGTGCTGAGTAGAATGGGATAATGACTGGTGATGCCATTGTTGATGCAACCCAGCCTCTTGGTGGCTTTCTTTGCTGCAGCAGCACACTGTTCACTTATTGAGCTTGTTGTCCACCAGGACCCCCAAGTCCCTTTCTGCAGAGCTGCTCCCCAGCCACATGCATCCCAGCCTGGGCTGCACTTCTGGATTATGTTTTCCTAGGTGCAAGACTTCACACTTGCCCTTGTTGAACTTCATAAGGTTCTAGCCTATCCAGATCTTCCTGCAGCCAGGACTCTCCCTTCTGAAATGTCCACTTCCCCACTCAGTTTGATATCATCAGCAAACTTTATCAGGGTATACATGATCCCCTCATCCAAACCACTTATAAAGATATTAAGCAGCTTTGGGCCCAATGTTGATCCCTGGGGATCCCACCTGTGAAAGGTTGTGAGTTTGAAAAGAAGCTATTAACTATCACCTTCTGAGTGCAGCCAGTCAGCCAGTTCCCCACTCACCACACAGACCACTTGTCTAGACCACAATGCCTCATTTTCTCTAGGAGGAGGCTGTTGGAAACCACAACAAAAGCCTTGGAGAAATGCAGGTGGACAATGCCCACCATTTGCCCCACATCACCAAGAATAATTCAAGGAGCAAGGGTCACTGGACATTTCAAGCAGCTGAGAAGATTTATGGTTACAGAAAATATTCATCTTTCACCCAGAAAAGACTAAGAAGTAGTTTATTCTGATATGTTGATCAAACATATTCTTAATGCCTTATGTACATCTTTTCTGTCAAGAGGTAAACTGAGAAAATAAGACTTGGAATTTTCAAGCATCTTCATGAGCACTTATTTGTCACTACATTTTTAGGAAATATTTAATCACTTGCTGGGTTCAAATTACAGTTTCCAACAGTTGAAGGAACTATTCAAGGAAGCTCAAAAGCATTCATGATCAATCACCTTGGAAAAATAACAAAAGTAGATATTTTTGTACCATACAGATTCAGGTAGAAAGACCTCTGTCTCCATGTCAGGGATCCATACCTTCCATAAAGTTCTGGAACAAGCAATTTGTCTTATTAACAAGCTCAACTTACAAGACTCAGTAGAAATAACATAAATAATGATGCCAGGTTATACTGAACTTCTTTTCTTTGAGTGATTTCAGAGCTAGTAGGCATAAGGCAAATTTATAAGAGTACAACCAAAAAGCTAAAAGTTCTCCTGTCATTCTTTAGTTCAACTTCTTTCACTTTACAGGGCTATAGAGATACGAAAAAGAGTGACTATGTTGCAGGAAAATATGGAGAATGTGTGCATTATGAAAATTAATTCCAACAGCACCCAAATAGTATTTTCACAGTTTCTCTGTTGCTGCTGTAGTTAAAATAGTGATGGCAAACACATAGTTGTCATTTAGCATGTAAAATCCATGAAAAGATAATTTAATTTGTCTAAAGTTTGTAATAGTGGGCCAAAGCTGTAAGGAATATAGTCCCTCTGATGGATGAAAGTTTTGATAATACCACAGGATATCTGAGAGAGAAGTGGTTAGACAAGAAGGAACTTTTTCCACTAAAACAAATAGTTCTGTTTAGTAACCAACAATTAAAATTACAATATGCAGTAAATATGGTTCACTGTGTCACCAACATTTTTCAGTTCAGATAAGGGATAAAGGTTAAATTCCTTATATTTTGAGCTGCAGTTTTGTTGCCAAATGTAAAATATTTAACCATTAAGGCAGTCATTATTCTCCTGCTGTTCTGGTCGGATTAATTCTTATAATATTAAACAGCAATTCATTTTCTCCCTCCATATCACAAGTCCACCTGAAGGAGATAAGTGGCTGATAAAAGATCTCTGAGAACAGTTATAAATTATTCACTTTAAAAGAATAATAAAGCAGCTATGCAGAGCTGAGTAAATCCTCCATATATTGCACATAACTTACTTAGAAACCTTCAGCAAATTACAGTCAATAATCTTCACTGTCAACCTGCCACTCCCCAAACTTTTGCAAAGAAACTCACCACTGAAATGCAAATGTTTAATGTGTTTTTGAAGGTGAGGTTTATTTTTACCAAATCTACTCATCTGTCTCAATTATTTTCTCCATTTTTTATAGTTAAGTAATTGTCTGTTCAGGAGCTTTCTTTCTTCTTCCTCATGTTTTGTATTTGCCATTATGAAAACGCAAACTTTAGTAAAAATGGTCAGCACACATCATCTGAAGAGGGACCTACTACAGGGACCCACTCTCAGTCACTTCCCCTTGGGACAGATACTCCAAGTTCAAGAGCTCAGGTATGAGAGAGGAAGCTGGTTCTAAGTTGGGTTTGTTGGGCATTGTTTCAATACATGCATGAGTGAAAAGCAATGTATCTTCCTTTATTTTGATGTAAATAACCCACATCAGGGAATAGGAACCATTGGCATAGTATGAATTTAGATATTTTATGTCTCGTAGAGCTGAGCTGTGATGTACATGCTGTCCTGGAGGGAAAACCAAACCAAACCCAACCAAAACAATACAAAACAATCAACAACAACCAGCCACACAAACAACCAAACCTCACACACAAAAGCCCAACAAAACAACAAACAAAAACAGAACACAAAACAAAAATAAACAAAAAAAACAACAACCAAAAAAACCCCACAATCAAACAAAAATACCCCAAACCGTAATAACTCTGAACAGTAACAGTCTCTGCATTTGGTTCTTGTGCTGTGCTGAAAATACCGTTCAAATTTAATAATAATAATACAGATGCTTTTTCATACTACACATATTTGCCTCCTTTGGGTATCCAAGGACAGTGATACCTGTGAAAAGTTCACAAAAAATTATTAAATTAATTAGTTCTTTTTCCCTAGGCCAGCAACTAACTGAATATGTTTGAAGCAATGCAATTTCTTTCTCCCAATAAATTTGGTCCAAATAATAAAAATATTGCAGTATTGCTTATTGAATTGTCCTTTAACATAACAGTAGTTCATCTTCAGGCAGATATACTGTCATGGTGTATGTTTGAGTAATCATACTTATGAAATTTAATTTTTAATGATGCAAACTTTATGTATGGTCCATGGCACTATCTCCTAAATCTAAAGTCTCAGACTAGAGAGCTACAGTTTTCTCAGTCTATGTGACCTTCTTGTTATGTGACTGTTTGAGTGAATTTGTTTTTAACCCGCTGGCTGCAGCAGCCTGAACAGGCTAACAGGAAATCTTTCTGCCATGAGGAATCCTTGGATGCTCTTGGGTCCAGCTGGAGCCACAGGTAATTTGGAGGGCATAAATTAATTTCAAATGAATGTAATTCGTATGAAAGCCTCTGATTCTTTTGCACATGTACGGTCTTTTTCACCTGTTGCTGCCAACTAGAAAGACTTTGAAGCCTCCTTGTCCATTGCTCAGAAAACATAGCAAACAGGATGGATATGTAGACTGTAGAAGTAGAGTATTGTTAGAGAGGTTATGGGAGCTGAGTACACTATATCACACAAAGGCTTTTGGCTCTACTACATCTATGCTATATCCTTTCTGAGCAGTAAATGTGTACTGTATGAACCCTCCTCCTGAAAGAAAAACAAAGAATCTGATGATGTAACTTACGTGGGTGGGCATATAGGAATTAGTTGCCAAACCAGATAATAAAAGGTTGTAAGGTGATGCTAGCTGTATTAGGTCATTTAATTTATGAATTCTAAAATGTTGATTTTTTTCCAAGCCTGACAAAGCAATGCCAAAGGAATTAGATCTTCCTTTTCACGACACTTCTGAATTATCTCAATATACAGCCAGTAAGAGTCTGTGGTAACAGTGAGCAATTGGATCCCACATCTTTCACAACAGCAACTGTCCAACGACTACCAAGCACTGCACTCTGGAGCCTGGATAAGGAGTGCACATGGATGTGCCTTGTCGAGCAGCACTCCTGTTCAGACAGGCTGCCATACAGGCCAATGATTCCCAGAGAAGCAGGTTGTAGTAAGGAAACTGTCAAACACCTGAAAACAGTTGCTAACATTAATGGCAGTAGGACATGTCTTGCTCTGTCACCAGCTGTGGCCATTGCTGTAGTCATAGGATCCAAGTCATCCACTATGGCAAAGAGTTTGAAGAAAGCAAATGAAAGAACTTGACTTTTTATGATTAAATGGTCTCATTCTTTAAGAGAACATTATTTCAGTGTCACACTCAGTGATAGATTTGACTTAGTCCCTTAGTACACTATTAACATTTGCTAAACATATGAGAAAAATAACTGTTAATAAGGAAATGCACCATAATTAGCAATTGCTTGCAAAGGTTGTAATTTAGATACCAAGTTGGAGCCATTGAAAATTTGTAATGGAGCAATGATCTGATGCATTTAGCAGATCCTATGTCTATTTTGTGCATTAGGAAGGAAGAATTACTGCACCATTTGTCATAAACAAGCACCAAATAGATGAATAGCACCTCCATTTCACATGAAGCATGGTTAAAAGACAATCAAAAATTAGCTACCAGCAGGCACACGTGATCCTCAGCACAATAGTCAGTTGCCATGGGAATGGGTTATATAGAAAAGAAATTGCTTGTAAAAATCAGTTGGTGGCTAGTCTCATTAGAAAGATGTCCTGTATTTGTCACTTGCTGTCAATCTCACTGGACAAGCTGGCAAGATTTGTGTCCCTAATAGCAGCAGTATGCATGTGCTGGTAGAAGGACTTTATTATGCTTGATTTTGAGACGTTGAAAACCTATCATCTGTTAAAGTCAGCAAAGTCCAATGGGCAAGATCTCAAGCAGGGGCTGAGGAGAAAGTAGTTTCCATTCTGCCTCTCTTGGTGCTAGGGTACACAGACCACATCAGAGGGGTTTCTTGCTTAAGATCTGCACAAGCAGAATAGAAATACATACTTTCAGAATTGTTGTTCTTAACAAGTTAAACCACCATCCTGATGATGATAATTTCTGGAGTATTATACTTTGTTGATGGACTGGCTCTCCTACACTACAGCAAATTAATTATTACCCTTGAGGATCGTGTACTCAGAAGGAATTTTTGATGGCTAATCTTGTTTGCGAAGAATGAATGGGTAATGAAGCTGAACTTGCTGTTTTAAACAGTGATTGCTCACATGAAAAATTTAAAGTTCAATATAACTGTTTGTAAGGAATCTCACTTAAAAGATCTTCTTGAAAGCAAGTTCTGTAATATCTAGACTCCTGAACTGGTGACACCTTTAAGGGGTCTTATTGTCAAAGGGTTGTTTCCTGCTTCAAACCCTTCCATCTTTCTTGAATTGAGCACTCCAAAAGGGAGTAAGTTCAATCCTATCATTATAGTGAAGGAAATTGGGCTTTTAAACACTGATCTTGCAAAAGGTTGTGTTTTGTATAGTGCTGTGTGGATTGCAGAATAAAGTTTTGCTCCTTACCCTTTCCATCACTTCTCTTTTAATGCAACAATCATAATAAATACAGAGAACGTTTTAAGAAGGTTCCGGATATATAACATTCAATGTCCCACCAACTTTACTACAAAGCAGCTTATGGAGAAATGCATTAAGTTCTTGAAGTGCACTGACTTGCAAGTATACATGCCAGCTCTATCATGAAAAGAACAAGGTTATAATGAATTCTTGTACAACTGACATTTAAACTGCAGTGATTTATGAAGTGAGATGTGTTAGTCAGGGCACTGAGCCCACACTCCTTTCTTTTGTTGAGTTGTCTCATGGAACCTTTAAAATCCTTTACATGAATATATTAATAAGAAAGGAGCAAAAATATTAAATATCTGTCTTTACTCTTCTTCCTCTCAGGTATTCTATTGTTTTCAGAGAATATGAGGACAAAAGTCCCATGCAATAGATATCTTACAAAGGGACAGTAAGATAAGAGAATTTAAGTGTTACAAGAGAAAAAAACCCACACCTTTAATTTTCTTTAACTGCTAAACATACCCAGATGTTATTGAGTTAATCATGTAACAACAGTCCTCAGTGCCATGCAGAAATGTATTCTTTGTAAACTTCACAGTGAAGCAATACAACAGAGAAACAAGATTAACATTTTTCCAATGTAAATGATGAATCAGACAAAGCATGACCCTTTATGTAATGCTACACCCCAATTTCTGCCATGCTTCGTGGTAGTTGTGGTTTAAGGTTTGGGGAAGGGGAGGGACAGGTGGAGTGGCTATTCCACTCCCCTTCCTGCCACACCCTATAAAAGGACACAGGGAGTTCTGCTCATCCCTTCCTCTCTGGGATTGCTGTTGGGACTGCACCTCTGTGTGGCTGCTACAACTCCACGTGGTTTGGGAGGAATCCAGCGACACCCGAGGATGGGTGTTGTACATATTTGTATATATATCTTCTCTTGATACCTCTGTATATTCCCCTTCCTTTAATATCTCTTTTGTTGTTCCCTGTTAAAAGTTGTAATCTTGATTTCCAACTTTGTGTGAGGCCTTTCTTCCTCCCTTGGGAGGGATGAGGCGGGGGAGAAGAGGGGTGAAACAAATTCTGCTCCGTGGGAATTGTCCTGAGCCTTAAACGGAGACAGTGGTGCAAAGAATTCAACTTCAGGTTGTTATTTTGGAGCTAATCTTTATCTTTGCATACCTGCACAGACAGAAAAGAAAACAAGGTTCTTGACAGTCTCCCACAGACCTAGAAAATTAAGAGACAGTAATAATATTAATTTTGCACCACAGAAGGGGCACTCTAAAAATAGCTCTATCCATCTCCCTCCATTTCCTGCAAATACACTCCACCAGACTAATAGTCCTTCCCCAGCATTAGCAGCAGGAGAAAGCTCTTGTGTGTTGGTTGCATGCAGAGACATACTGAAAGAGAGAAAGAATTTAGCTAGATAAACACTTTCACTTCATGTAAAGAAGTACAGATAAGCAGGTGAGATAACCTAGATTAGAGTTGGGGTCTCAGGGGTTAGAGTTGAGTTGCTAAGCTCCCTTTATAGATATAATATTAAAATTATTAGCTAAACTCACTGAAGTTCAACAGTGTCAGGCTATGCAGGTAGATTAATTTTGCTTTGATGTTTAAACTCAAACCTAACAACAAAGCTGCAACCAGATCCCTCATTTGTAAGGTTGCAAGGAACAAAATCCAAGTACTGCATGGAAACAAGCTTCAGTGATACAGGATAGTTTGTATATTCCCAATTCACACCCATATTTGGTGATCTGTGTCTGTTTCTGTTCATGACTGGCCAATATGGTGAAGATGTGGAATGGAGATGTGTTGAATTTGGCCTTTTGTTATAATGACTTCTGCTGATAAGCACCTTGCTTCTCTTCTCTGATTATTTCCGAAGGCAGTGAACAAGTTCAAAGCCTCAAATTATTGAACTTTAATTAGGAGTCTAGTTTGCATACATTTTAAATGTTAATCACTGTTCAGTAAGCTAGTGAACTTTGATGGGTCACAACCTGCTCACCACTGAAATAGTTTGTAGCTTTCACTGCCTGTTGGCATTAATGCCAGAAGTCAAATAGGGTAGGACGTGCTTGGACAGCATAGCATCCTTTTCAGAAATGAGGGTTCATTACAAAGGTAAAGGTATTCAGCAGAGAATTTGCACTGATTCAAAAAAAGACTTCTTTCTGAACTGTGCCTTGGTGTCTGTTTCTCCTTGCTATAACTTCAGATACTAGTCTGAAAATGGTACATTGCAGCAGACAAACTGCTCAGAAATAGCAATTGTTATGTTATGCTGACAGTGAGTAGAAATGTGCCAAGCAGATATTGCAACTCAAATTATGTAGTAAAAACTGAAGAAACTTAGTATCAGAATAATAAAAATTCATTCACAGACTCACCTGTTCTCACCTGTTTATTTTATATATACATAAAAAATAGCATTTCAAAGGACAGGTTTATACATCTTGATGCAGTCAGGCTGATGAGGAAGGACAAACACTTGAAAAGTACAGTTACACAAGGTGCTTGAAGATAGAAATTATTCCCTTAAAGTGTTTAATCATGCTTTCTAAAACCACTTCCTCTGGTGACCTAATCACATAAATCATAGTAAAAGGTTGAAGACGAAGTTCAATTGCACCAAATTATATGTGATAGTTTTTCTGAAATGGATTACTTTTCATTAAAGAGTGAACTCATTCCACTAAATAACGATATTCTTTGCATGGCTTCTGGACTGAATGCTGATACTCTGTCACACACTTGTGCAGATGGACTTTTTGCCTCCTTAACATTCTGCTACATGGGAAAATAACAACCAATCGTATAGCCACTTTGTTCAAGAAAATAATCACTTAACTGCTTCCTTACTCCATGCAATGAAAATGTTACATGTGACTTTTGATTTCTACAGAAATTCCTTGAAACTCTTCTTATTCTACAGCAAGGGAAAACAAAGCATATCTGTTCAGATAATGGTGTACAGTTTAGAAAAGGTATTCTTTAAAAGGATGCCTTGAGGAAGTCCATGTACCTTAATGTATACTTTAAACAAACAAGGCCAGTTTAGGACATTAGTGAGGTATTTGAAGTAATATTTTTATAATAAAAAACTTCCCTAAATTTCCACACCATAAATTACTACCTGAAAAGATTCTAGGGCAATCTTTCTAAAAAATAAGTACCAAATAGCTACGACATGTAGTAAAAAAAACCAACTGCACACAATTTTTTCAGGCCCAATTGCAGCTGAAATTTTGGCCGTACAAACAACACAGAGGGGCTCCAGTACATGTGAGAATTGAGCCAAAACACTGGCAGGCAACCAGTTCTCTGCCAGTAGCCTGCTAATTACAAAGTGGTTTCAGTAGAATATTGTAATTCTTAACAGTTAATTAGGACTTTATAATGATAACACTACTCAATTTAATTATGAAAGAGGTAACAGACTTGTCCCCACAGTAGAGTAAATACACCATTATAGAAGAAATCATATTAAGAAATAAAATAAACATAATTTAATTGTCATGCAGGTAGTAATTAATACCAAAGGCAACAAAAGTCATAGCAAATTAATAATATTTTTTAAAGGCTTCACATCTTGAAATATTTTTGAACTGTCCACAGCTAGAAATACATTAGACTTAAAAAAAACCCCAACTGAGCAGAGCAGAAGACAATTATGTACCATTAGAATTTCAGTTTTGGTGTGAATTTTCACATCTGCGTGTATAAAAATAGGCACAGGTACAACAGTTTATCAGTGTCCTGAGCCAGTGCTGAAGACTATGCCTCTGGAACTTGCATGAACGAGGTGGTCACGCACTGTGCAAGGCTTCCACCTCTGCAACTTTGACCATGGTCTTGAGGATTCCTCAAGGGAAACTGTGTCCAGCTGGGGAGTTGCATTGAAATGTTGAAGACAACCATGACTACACGTTTCCTGGAAGCCCAAGCACTCTGTAGGGACATAGTTATTTGGACCAGGTTTTTCTCATGCAGAGGAAGAAATGTGGCAGTATGAAAGTCAGTTACATATTTCTTAAGGGAAGGGAAGGGAAGGGAAGGGAAGGGAAGGGAAGTCTCCCAGAGCTCCCAAGGCAGCAATGGCAGCAGGGGCCTGGTGTTCTATGGAAAATGTCTGCCCAGACTTCAGAGGAGAAGCCACGCACTTGAGGTCCAGGCACTGCCCCCACAGCCCCCTCCTGCTCCTCCTTGCTGTCCTCACCTGCTGTCTCTGTGTAGCCTAGAACATTTACCATATAAGAATATGACTCTGTGAACAAGTTGGCCTCATCCTGTCCGTCTTCAGCCAATGCTTCTGCAGGGCCTGGGATGTCAAGCATCAAATAACACCCGACACCACCGAGAACAAGATGACCATCATCACCAACCTGCACAAGGGGCAGTTTGACTTTTGTTGTGCCCAGCACTGTGGACAGCCTAAGGAAAGTTGGTGCAGGCAGGCTGACATGTAGGAAATGTTCTCTTGATCACCACAGCAGATGATGCAGCTCCATTTGCTCTCAGTGGTCATGCTCTCTGCATGCTGTAGTAGGCTGGGGAGCACCAAGGATGAGGAGCTGCTCTCTCTCTCCAGCACCACTGTGGTGGGTGTCATATGCTGCAAAATGGAGAGGTCACAGTCACACACAGTCCCAGGGAAGGGAGGAAGAAACACCCAGGCCCCTTGAAAAGGACATCCTCCTAGCTCGCTGCAGCCCATCTCCCACCACACAGCCTCCCCAGGGGAACATTTCCAACAGGGCAGGCACTGACCTTCCACATGACTACCAGTGAGAATCTCTGCATTGCATTCAGAGCCTCCCTTCATAAATAAAAGGTTTTGAGCTTCCAGCTCATTAAAGGAGACTGTGAAAATGTACAGAAAAGTGGTATACGAAATCTGGTACCACAGAAAAAAAGAACTTTTTGGGACAACTATTTGTGGAAATAACTGCTTGAGGAAGCATGTAGCATGAAACCTCCAAGTTCTGCCAACCCCAGTTTTACAATCCAGTGAATAATTTTGCATTACATCCTTTCTGCTGCTGTTTTATCTCTTTCTGAGTCATCATAACACCTAACACGAGTACAGATGTTTACTAAGCTGGCAAGACACTAAGTCTTGTGGCACTAAGTCTTGTGGTTGTCATTTGCAGCACCAAGTGACAATTTGCTATGAGGTCTAATACACACTGATCCTCAAAACAAAGCTCATCCCTAGGTGTTACTCCAGTTCTGCACTGATTTATAGCAACATAATGCTAGAGTCAGCTTGAAACACTGAACTCATTTATATCACCTCAGAAAATGAGGTTTAAGACAATGTTTCGTACCTCTCCCAGTGCTGCCTGACTTAGGGGTTCAGCATGTTGTGTAGGATTTTTATTCCCATATCTCTGTTGTCGTTATATCTGAAACACTTTTTTCTTCCCATTATATGTGTCTGTCGGCTCTAGCTCTCATGCTACAACGCAGCTGAGCAGACATTCGCTACAATGCATAGGAGCAGGAAAACATCTGTGTATCTTTTATATCACCACAATAGGTCTTAATTAGGTCACTATTACATTGAGAAAATACTCATCTTTAACTCTGATTGACTGTAATGGAGCATAAGGCCACTTAGTACTGATTTGAAGGACTCAATAGATGGAAGGACTGAATCCTACAGGCTTCATCCTACTGCAGGACTCAAGGCGAGCTTTTATCATTAAATACAATGGGAACTGAACAAAACTACAAACTCCTCTAGGGTCATCTAGAACTGGAAATCACTGGAAATCACTTCTTCAACATCTCTATCCCAAACTGTAACCAAATTAAAAGAAAAGAAATTTGCAATCCAATAAAAAGGACCCTATATAAGTGAATTTAAATCAAAGGACTGTAGCAACTGAAATGCATAGGGATGAGGTCGGTCAAAACATAACCCAGACAGCCCAGCTTATTTGCATACTATCCATAGGATTTCAATAAGGTGTTTCCCTTTGGAGATACACAGCTGCTAATATTTGAGTGGATGTGACAATAAGTGTGAACATAATTTTTTTAATCATTAGTGTTTCTTCAGAAACTAATACTTTCTACTTATTTGAGAGTAATAATTTTATAACAAAATATGTGTGTGCTTTTCCTATTCCAAAATGTTACATTCTATCATATTTTAAAAAGAAAAAAAGGTAAGAGATTACCCTATAGGTATACTCTAGTCTCCAAAGAAGAATGTAATGCCAATTCATTCTTCCTGATTTTATTAGGTTAGAAGATAGCTTCTAGGTGAATGACACCCACCTATAATGATCACATTAAGGCAGACCTCATTAATTAAATATGGGCTCTGCTCTTATTCACCTGTGGTATTAGTTGAATAACCCATGGCATTTCTTTAACAAGAAAAGGTATTTCTTGCCTCTTCTAGTAAAAGAAGAAAAAACGTACATGCCATTTTCTTATTTAAGCATAAATCAGAATAGTTCCACTGGTATTCAATAGAGTATAACTATTTTTAACTAAGAACAAGATGCAACAAACCACAGAATAGCCTTGTGTGACCACAGAGCTTCTACTTGCTGCATTGAAAAACTCAAGTAGTAGTTTTTCTGTCTAAACATAACTAATTTTCAACTTGCGGTGTTGAAAAAGACTTCCCCTAGACTGTTTTTTACAAATCTGAAACTAGATCAAGGATCTCACTGACTGTATGTTCTAACCCAATAAGGTAAACTATGTGTCTTAACAGAGCAAAGCCCACCTCCACAACACAAATTCTACATCCTGAATCTCAGAGAAGTTTTGTCATTTTGGTTTGATTTTTGTGGCTTAAGCTTATCCATCATTTTAAACACAGACTTTGTAACAGTCTCATTTTAAAATGAACAATGGATTCATTACTAAATCTGCTCACCACCTAATTACTTTATTTTACAACAGTACACTGCTCCTTAGCTGTCTCCTCCTTAAGTGTAAACAGATATAATTGATATGACAATGAGATGCACAAATTAAATGGAGCACTACCTTTTGCTTGCTTTGATAAAATATGTTTCAGAATCAAAACGAAGGGATTTTTCCAAATGCCCTCCCAATCCTGCAGTAGGATTACCCTGGTATAGGTCTTTGTTTCCTAATATTTCAGTCATTGTGTCACTAACACCACTTCAGTTGAAAAAACACTCTTTTTCAGACCACCGCGAGAAATGCAATAGTAGGGCTCATTAATATGATTCCACTATTTGACTTACCAATATCATCTACATTGAATGGATTATTTTATATGTATGTACATAGGGAAGAATGCGGTTAGATAGGTAGGTATATAGACAGATTGATAGGTAGATAAATATATTCATTCAGCATTTGTATTTTGCAACAAATCAGTTTTTTGCACTTAACAGTTAATGCATCATGTAGTTATTCATGTGGAGAAATTAATGTAAATGAAAATAAATTGCTTATTATACCCAGTAGAAAAAGCACCTCAGATTATACATCTCATCTGATTCACTACTCCAAGTAAAGTGTAACATTAGTGTTCAAATCTGACAGACACTTTGGTGAGGAGATATGAGCTTTTCACTTTGGCCTCTCACAACCAGTGTCCTCCAATTATTTTTTCAGTAGAATCTTAGAGGGTTTCAGAAGAAAGTGTTTTCAGAAACTTCATGCTACTTTGCAATATTCAAGACATCATTTTCTATTAGCCTCCAGTCAAGCCCATCACATCTTTCCTTTCTCTGCTGTTTTAGTTCGGTGAAGCACTGCTTCTACCGAGGGGGAGGGTGACTGTAGTTGCTCACTAGCTGAAGAAATAGAGTTTTCTAACCTTGAAATTGGGAGGCAGCTGAAATGGACCTGAATTTTATAGTCTCTCTTTCATTTTTTATTTTTCTTTTTAAACCAGTGGTGCTCTCCCATCTAAAAGGACAAGTTCAATTTCCCTTCAATTCAGTCCTGTTAGCATGGCCCTGAGCAGAATTAATAAATCCACCCATAACTTATTAAAGTCTTTCACAGTTCTCCACTCAACCAGATCACATGGCATGTACTTTTAAAAAATGATTCTGTCACTTGAATGAAAGGATACAAATAATGGACAAAACAGGATCAGAGTGACTGTGTTTAATGACTAAACTCCCAAGAAGCTTTATGGCAGGCATCACAAATAACCTCATGTTTCACAACAGCTGAAATAAAGCACTGACTCATGTGGCTGCTGATCCTCACCTTAATTAATAACATCTTTAAATCAGAAAAACTTTGTGAAACAAAGGGTCTGCACCTTTCTGAATTACAAGATATAGCTCTTGAGAGAAATCTATCCATCATTATGAATGCAAATCTCTTACAAGGCTCAGAAAAGTAGTAAAAGCACAAATGATATCATGTTCCTACCTAAGGCTGTATCACAAGTCTATTATGGAGATTATTTTCGGGCCACACCTTCTGTGGCACTTTGGACCAGCAACGATCATCTCCTTGGAATTAGTCACTTGTCAATATGAGGAGTGGGAATGTGTCCTCCAGCTTATTTGGCTCTTACACTGCCAAGAAAAAAAAAAAAATAGAAAAAAAGGTCAGGATGGAGTGAATGAAAAGTTAAGATAAATACATAGGAAAATACTGTATTCCCCCAGGATCAAACACTTTTCCCATGTGGTAGCATTAAAGGCATGAATGGAAGTATTGAAGGAAGAGAGAAGGTTTTTGGAGAGGTACCCAGATCGGAAATAAGCAGAATTACCTTGTATTCCAGCTAATTCTCAGTGATGGTAAGGTTAATTTGTTGGTTGTTCAGTGCCTGTATTTCACATTCTGCATAATGTGCCTGGCTAATTTTGTGCTGCATGCCATAAAAACAAAACATAAAAGGAAGATCTTGCTGCAGAGAAAAAGGTGATATCTTGTTTGTTTGGAAAGGGACAATACCTTTGTGGATGAAGGAGGGGTAGTAGGCAGTGTTGTGTTGTGCCTTCTAGAAACATGACAGATTCTGAAGTAACAAGATAATACCCAGAATCACTTCTCAAATACACTGTCTAGCCAACCTGATTTCAAGTTCTGTACTATAGAAAAATGGAATAAATTAAAACAAAATATAAGAAAGTTGTAGAGGAGCTCATTGTGTCAATGTAACCAAAATGTGTTGAAAACATACCTCAGGGTTGAATTGGCTTTCAAAAGAATGAAACATGTCCACCAGTCCTACAACAAAAAAACCAAGAACATAAGTTCTAAATAGTGAACTTTTATGTTTTCTTCTTAAATAACTGAATGAAATGACAACCACATCATGTCATTAATGTTTGCTTACACTGCTTGGAGTGAAAGGTAAAACCAGCTTTAACTTCAGACTCTCCATGAAATCTCCAGTTAAAATAAATACAAGCTTCTTACATCTAGTTAAAAATAGATGCTGCTTTAAAACTGTTCATTAAAGCTATTTATTTGCATATGTGATTGATGTCTATGGTGGAAATTTCAGAAATAAGCATACATATCCTTTTTAGATTTTTTTTTTTAAGAAACTATCCTCAGTTCCAGAAGAAATTTTGTTATTAGGATTTTTGGAGTTTTTTAGACTATTAGGATTTGGTGAGTTTTGCTCTACATTATTTATTTTAATTAAGAAAATTACCAGGATTCTATCATGAACTTCTTTCACGAGGCAAGTAATGGATGATACTGTCAAGAATCACAGAATCACAGAATGGCTGTGGTTGGAGACACTTCTGGAGACCATCTACCCCAACTCTCCCATCTCAGAGCAGGATCAGCTACAGCAGGTCATCCAGCATTGTGTGCAGTCAGGTTGTGAATATCCAGAGACTCAACAACCTCTCTGGGAAACCTGCTCCAGTCTTTGACCACTCCATAGTAAAAAAGTTTTATCTTGCATTCAAATAGACCACCCTGTATCTCAGTCTCTGCACGTTGCCTCTTGGGCATCACTTGAGAAGAATTCAGCTCCATCCCATTTGCTTCTTCATCAGATATTTATACAATGGGTAAGATCCCTCTGAGCCTTCACTTTTGAACAGTCACAACTCTCCCAGTCTCTCCACATTTTAGGGATGTCTCTCAATCTTTATCTTCTTTGTAGTCCTCCTCTACAATCACTCCAATATGCCTGGTCTCTCCTGCAAATGAGGAGCCCAGAAATGGAACCAGCACTCCAGAGTAGAGGGAAAGGATCCTATCCCTTGATGTGCTGGTATCAGTCCTCACAATGCAGCCCTGGATGTTGTTGACCACCTTTGTCAAAAGTTCACGTTGCTGTCTCATGGTTAATGTGGTGTCCATCATGACCCCACCACGACCCAGAAATATTTGATGCATTGTTCTTAATCTTATTCCTCCGCAATTCTCTGTTAAAACCATATCCTCTCCCCCCCGCCATTGTTCTTAGACAAATATACTGAAAGTAAAAAAGGAGTTGTATAAGGAAAAATTTTTATTAAATAAAGGAGTTTTTATTAACGTAGGTTGATGCAATTAGCCCTTTCACTGTGTCCATGAATAGGAGGCACTTCAGTTTCTCTTGACTTTAGACTTCATTTTCTCTGCCTATTCCTGCAGATCTCCAAGATTAACTAAAATATCTTCACCTCTCTAAACATTTTTGCTAAGTGTTGAGAGATAGAGCTTGAGAAGTTAGATACAGGCAGTATGAAAGCCAAAACAAATATATTTACCATTCCTGCAAAGGATGTGAGTGTTTTGGGGTTTTTTCCTATAAGCACATACTTTCCTACTGTGACATCACAATACATCATCTTGAATTAAAGATACAAAAATATTCAGGAACTTCTACCTTTTGAAAACCTCCTGAGGCTCAATTCACAACAGAAAATTAAAGAAACTAAGGTTTATAGTCCTTCAACTTGGGATTTGGATTTGGCTCATCACTGTTTTTTAGAGGAAAACTAGAGAATTCTTTTGGAATTTGATTCCAATGTCCCTAGGGTTTGGAAGAAAGAGGACAGAAAGTTGAGTTATAGGGCTTTGACCTTGACCTGTGTCTTTTCTCCTTCCACATTTTGCTCTGTGCATCATCCCCCAGAGAGTTTACAGGTTTATAAACCCAAGTGCTAATTTATAATATTCTTTGTTGCATGCTCGGTTGTGCCTATCAGCCTATTAAGAAATTAATAGGGTCTCAGTATCTGTCATTACTAATTTTAAACAGGAACAAGGACATGCCAAGACATAATATTGATGCATTTGAAAATATGTTAATCGTCTTTCTCATTATTCAACCTACTTAGCTACTTTCTAATACTACTTTCCTAAATACAAGTCATAAGAGATATTTTAACATTTTAAAAACCATATCTGAGTTCCTTTGAAATGCCAGTTTTCCTATTAATTAAAAAATAGGTTCATAAGGATTTTTGTAGAGAAATCACCNCACTCTCTTTAAAATGAGTGGCAATCTTGTGGGCTCTAACTCCTTTGTCTCTAATCCTTGCCAAGTTTCTGTACCACACCCTTCTCTGACAATGGAGGAAATGATTTATCCAAGAGATGTATGTAAATCTCACTTCTTAGCACACCAAACCACACTCATTTTGCACACATTCAGGTACATAATAACATATCCAGATCACAAACCAAAAACCATGAAGAAGAAGAAGAAAAAAATCATCCTAGGAAGAGATTGAAGTGAAAGACATGGGTTCGGAATTTCAAGAAGGGGAAGATTTGCTCCTGCGAGTTGTTCTGAAGGGAAATCAGTATCCGTAACCTAGAAATTCTCTGTGACTTAAGCACTTAGGCTTGGATTTTCAAGGGAACCTTTGGGTGATCTGGCACTCAAATCCTACCGAGTTTCATGTAAGATACTCAAGAGGTTCTCAGTGGGCCTTCATGCTATGAGAGACAAGAGATGCTCTACATGTCTGTAAACATAAGTTTAGAGTTCAATATTATTTTTAGTAGAAAATAGAGGCAGAAAATGCACATGTATAAATACTACAGTCCACTTTAGACATATGTATCTTCACAGCATTATATGGTACTGCTCAGAAGGAAGAAGAAATTCCTAAAAAACAGGAAAAAAAGAGGGAATCAGCTATTTTGCCTCTGGTCTTACAGTAGCAACAATCCCAGCAGACTGAGAGAGTTCAATCTGAGACCATGACAGTTAAAGCAATGAACATACAGAGGCTGGACAGCAGTTCCTGCAGGGGCACTTCCAAGCCAGGCTGAGCTGGTGACTTATATCTGAAACACTGTAGCATATTTCTGTTAATTACTAGTTGTTACACCTTAGCCTGGAAAAGAAAATTTTAGAGATTTTTATAAAGCTTATCTGAAATAGGATTTAAATTGCTCGTTGGCTCCTGCTGAGAAGGGCTGAACCATTCATACTCCATGTGGAGTTCAAATCAGATTTCTGCCTGACTGTGCAGTGGTAGTGAACATCCAACACTGGCTGAAGGACAAGGTTGGGTGTATCAGATGCTGCAAGAAGGTCTCTCATGTCCTATGCCTTTGGAGAGCCTATGTCCAGATTCCTGTCCCACTGAGGGATTTTCCTCCATAAGTGGTCCTGCCCAACCTCTGAAACAACTCTAATTCAGGACCTAAAGCTAGCTGTGTGTCACACTAAACACATACATCATTTTATCAACCTATAAGGGACAGGCAAGAAAGTAATTTTTGTGAAAGGGGATAAATTCCCCATGTATTCCTTAGGAAAAGAAAAAATATTACTGGAGTCTGACTGAGTTTGATTTCCTTTCCACACTTTAGACAGAAAAAAAGAGTGAAAATTAGAACTTCCCACTTGTTAGAGATCTAAAAGTTTCTCATCTCATCCCTCCAATGTATGCATGAAATAACTCTAGAGACAAGGTCCCTGGGATGCTCATTGGAGCACCTTTCTAAAGCTACATTACCCTGACAGTTGCATATTCTGCATAACATCTAGTCTACAGTGAAAAAATGGAAGATTTGTCTCTTATTTCACTGCAGCCAGGGCTTCATACAAACTGGCAAGCAGTTTAGTGTTCTGGTTGGTATGTGCTTTCATCAGTTTTTAAGCAGCAGCAGCATACTTATACCAAAGAACAAGTGATGACCAGTAACAGAAGTAATATTAATGTTAGTAATTATATTGGGTCCCCCAAAACTGATTCAGCTGCAGTTCAGACCAGCTGTAATGCAATCAACAGCACTGGCCTGTGAAAGACAAAGTCATTAGAACACTGCAAACCCTAGGAGCCTAATGAAGATATGAGGACATAGAAATGGGAATCAGAAGCATTAAGGGATGGAAGACAGAAGAAAACACAGATCATATCTCATCTCAGTGCCACACATCTTATTAATACAAAGAAGGGACTCATAACAAATCATCTCTCATTTATTTTCTTTGTACACAATGGATGCCTAATATATCTGGTCACTGATCCCCTGCAGTAATGAAGGAGTACAAGAGTGTACACTCATAACACCGAATACAATCTCCTTGTCCAAATTGAAGAAATCTGTATTATTTGAAAAAGAGAGGAAAAAGGGTCCATATTTGTGTTTCACAAAGTTTAAGCATATGACAGAAGGCAACACCTAGATTTTACCTTTTTTTCCTTGCTCTGCCCTTGATTTGTTGTGAAATTTTGTCATACCTTCCATGTACTTTTTTACCCATGTGAAATGAGTTGGCATAGGATACACCAAGCTTTGTGAGTACCAGTTTGTTCAGCTGTCTGGATCGCATGTTTAGTTCTGTTATTCCTTTCTCTCTAGCTGTATGTGTATACCAGCAATCAAAGGAGAGGAAAGAGTCTCATCCCCACTCACTGTTTTTTCACTCTTCAGGAGGCAGTGGAGAACAAAATGCAGCCTCTCAGATTGGTGAAGGAACCATGAGGCAGGATTTTACAGGAAGAGCTATGTTGGGTCCAAGTGGTATGTGCGATTCTAAAATCTACTTTTTCCACTCTTAATGCCCAGAAAGTGGGAAAGGGAACAAAGGTGGGAAACTGTCATTGTCTAGTTCCATGGTTACTGATAAGGTTCTTGTGTTCTTACTTCACATGATCCAGTTAATGGGAGCCAAAATAATGCACAGACAGTCCCTCATGAAAAAAAAAAAGGCTAAATGTAGTGGTAACACTTATTACTACTATTGAGGATAGGTGAGTTAAATGAGCACTTAACTTGTGCTGATATCAAAAGTCCCTTTTCTTTAGTAGGATAATAAATTCTGTAGATCCCTTTTCAAGGTGCACACCCCTCTTTGGACATTATTTCTTCCAAGACTGGTGCAGCATACTATTAATCATGTACATGCAGCCCAATGGCACCATTTAGATTTCAGATTTTGCATTTATAAAGCATGCTGGTGTCCTCTGACCATAGAATCTCCCTCATAGTTGCATACAAAATATCTGAGATAGTATTTAATCTCAGGTGTGATCAAATGGGGGAAAATCATGGCTGTAGGATGTTTTCTTTCTTCCTCAGGTGCTCTATTGTTGCATGTTTTTAGCTATAGGAAAAAGTTCTATGGTGTTACAGTAAGCACAGAGTCCTGTGACACAAAACTGAAAAAAAAACCCCAGACTTGCATAACATTTAGTTCAAGTGCAAACATGTAGCTCCCAATAAACTCTGGAGCTGCAGTGTCTCAGTTTACAGCATGGAAAGTCCAATCATAAGCTCAGTAATCAGGAGCAAATGAAATCCTCATATCCAAGATGTGAGGCAAGGAAGTAGCATTGCCTGGGACATCAAATCAGAAAGAAGAAATTAGAGCAGCTCCTATTACCAATGCTAGCATTAAACCAAGCAGTACAAGAGAGAGCTTGCAGCTATACTTTATTGCACANNNNCAGCTATACTTTATTGCACATAATCAGTAGTCCTGACAGGACCAGAAGTGTTTGTGCAAATGAGAGGAGAATATATCACAAAAAGGTCAGGGAGGAGGCAAAGGAGAGGCAAGGAAACATGGTCCTAACATCATTTTTAGATGCTACTCCTGCATCTGCATTAACAGCCAAGACTTGCTATTGACAAAGACATAGAACTACGTAGAGGATGGTTGATGTCCCATCTCCATCTCCAGCACCAGCCCTACTGTGATGTTTCTTGATTCTTATTGTTTGTATTACAGTAACTATGGGATGGCCCAAAGGGGACCAGGGACCCACTGAGTACAGTGGGGTGCACGAATAAAGTTTTCCACGGTCTGCTCACCAGCAGCTGCAGATATAGAGGACACAGGTTGATGTGCAACTGCACCCACACTGTAGAAGGGTTCAGTTTACTTCAGTTACTTACCATTGAGAGGTGCCAGGCTCCTTCCTTCACTATGTAATTTGGTCTTGCTTTCTCACTCTGAGAGAAAAAAGGTGAAAATCTAGTGGTTTTCCACTTAAAGAGGCAGAGCACAGAAAGAGTTAAAATAAGAAAGCCTGAATGTTTAAGCTGCCAGAAGTATATGAGAAGAGCAATCAAATCTGGGATAAGTAGCTCCGAATGAGGTATGCCTGATTGCTTTAGGCCATGCTGTTTGTCAGTCTTTTAAAATTCAAGTCATTACCAGATGCTGATCTGCTATAATATTGTGATATTTTATCTGATTACATTTATCTGATTGTGCCATATCTGCTATTTGCCTTCCCATTTTTCCATGTATATTAAATGCAGGTGGTTTTATTATTCAGAGAGCTAGAAAGTGTTGACTGCTCTGAATATAAATTGGGATATTATATCATTACCTTTCTCTGAAAGCAGAGTCATTCAGTGTGTAAATCATATGCAAGGTACCTAGTGGAGACACAATAAACCATAATGTCTTGAGAAAGAAAGCAATGAGAAAGGGATAAAGAGATAAAAATTTAAGGCATTGTTAAAGAAGGATAATCTTCATAATCCTATTTAGCTCTTTCAAACCACCGTTTGTTGATAACATAACCTTTATATTCAAAACTTTTTTTTAAGTTCATTAGGTATCTCCTGGTGAAGTTATTGCCACATGGAACATTATCAATAATGAGACCGAATGAAAAACAAGATCACCAATGAACTAAGCATTTTAGCTGCTTTCAAAAGGATGCAGAAGAGAGCCACAGATTTCTGCAAAAGTTCTTTGGACCCTTCCTCTCCTCACCATGAGGCTTACTGTGGGTACAATGCTTCAGTATTCCCTGGAGAAATGTGCAGAAACCACTTACAGTATATCTGTACAGCAGATCAGGGTAGCAGGACAAAGAGTCTTTATCTGACATCAATATGCAGATATAATAAAGTTAACCTGGGAACCCCCTTTTGCTTGGAAGCAAAATTCCTTGATGATTTCAGTGTGATAAATTGAGAGTATGATAAATCCCACTGTGAGGATGCTTAGAAACATTACTGATTCACAAAAGGCTTGAGACAGGAGGCACCTCTGAAGATCACCTAGCAGAGCAGGTTGCTCCAGAGT
>VYZX01014636.1:4596-25575 GCA_013401335.1 Brachypteracias leptosomus
AGTATTCAGCACCCAATGATGACAAATATCACTGGCTTGGAAATGCTTTCCTCTTCCAGTGATGCTGTTCATCATGGTCAAAGGTATTCTTGCTGTATGAAAGATTTCCCAGTCAGTCCATTCCAAAACAGCAATAAGAATGCATGAAATCAGGGAAAATAATTGCTTCTATTACCTCATTAAGATTTTGCATTAATTTGTCTAGCTATAAATACTTGTTTATCACAAGAGCATTGTTTTTAACTTTGAAGCCTATTTGNAAATATCACTGGCTTGGAAATGCTTTCCTCTTCCAGTGATGCTGTTCATCATGGTCAAAGGTATTCTTGCTGTATGAAAGATTTCCCAGTCAGTCCATTCCAAAACAGCAATAAGAATGCATGAAATCAGGGAAAATAATTGCTTCTATTACCTCATTAAGATTTTGCATTAATTTGTCTAGCTATAAATACTTGTTTATCACAAGAGCATTGTTTTTAACTTTGAAGCCTATTTGCAGATATTTAACCATGCATTCTTTGGAGCAAAAAAGGGACCACAACCATTTTTTAACCAGTATTTTGAAGGAAACAATTTTTATTGCAGGTTCCGTTGATCTGAATATTTGTGCTTTGTAACATACAAACCAAAACCATTTCAGTGTATGCCTTTTTTTCTAGAAATTATCTGCTTTATGAGAGATTAAACCAATGAATGGGACAACTTGTGAACCTCTGACTTGGTGGTTAAGCATGATCTATGTTCAACATATAGACCTAGGACTTTTTCAAGTAACTGTGGAGGACTCATTACTTAGGTGGCCTATAGCTTAGGATCTNTCCAGGAGCAGAGCACTTAACTTCCTCTGAGACTTGGATACATGGATGATAGAACATGGACAGATAAAAGGAAAACTTCAGCTTAGTATCATATCAGTGATATACTGACCAACTAAATAATTTTCCAGAGTGTTTAACAGTGCTTGATAAATAGTTGAAAGCCTTAAAACTAAAATGTGTGGCTGTCTCCAAGATACACATGTGGTTCTTTAAATAGGAATATGTCTATCTTGCTTCTATGAAGGATTTCTGTTCAGAAATCCCATGAAGTGGTTTTACATGTTATAAATTCTTTTATTAATTATTAATGCTTCTTATAACCTCAGTTTTGATGCTTGGTTAGTCTTTTGGAGAGTAGAAACAAATATAAAAGTAGTCCATGATACGTTGTATAAAAAGGTCACTCACTGATAGAGCAGAACATAGCTAAGGTGACATTCTGCCAGAAAATTGGAGAAGATGCTGTGTGAGAAAGATCAGTTACATTTTTTGACATCCACTTTTTGAATTTGGTAACAATTCTAGACACCCATTTAACAGCTGTGAGAGAGAATGATGGAGGTGTCAAAAGCCAAAAAGGATACAAGGAGAGTCCCGACTGATGATTTAAAGACATGAGATCCTGATGAACTTTTTTTTTTTTTCTTCTTTAGTTTTAGGCTAGTAAATCAGATTTGACTTGTGAAAGCCAAAGTGAACTGAGTTATTAGCCACATGAGAGAGACTCAGTGTGGATGTGAAAACTTGAATTGATGCATGAAATTTAAGTTTATTGGTCCAAAGGATACCAGCTAGCACTTTTTAATAGATTTTTTAATACTGTGCTAAACATCAAGATAGTCTTAATAGTTTGACTTCCAAACTGCATTTTCAACATTTGTTGCTGTATTATTTTAAAGCAGGCTTAGAACTCAATTTGGAGTAAATTAACTGAATGTGACTTCAGATTAGAATGCATATGCAAATGTGGATGATAACGCATTAGCTGGAACTATATATATGCACATATGTGTATGTAGAGGAGTCTAAAAGAGGAATGTATCCTTTGGGGTTTTTGGGGCTAAACCAGGTCGGAGTCATCGCTGCTGCTGTTGTTCACAAAGCTGAATTCCAAGCTGAATGAAGTACGAGCGTCCTTTTGCTACTTCTGGCTAAAAATTCTTCAGGCAGCTCAGTCTGGGAGGGGTCACAGGGCTCGGAGAGGCTGCTGGGCAGGTAACAAACCAAATACCAGCGTTATGCCCAAGGCGTTCTGTGCTCTGTCTGACTCTGTAGCTGTGTTGATCATCCCCAGACTATGTGATTTTGAAGTTAGCTTGAGGTTGTTGACAGTGTCAGTTACTGCTGTCACTTGATTTCACTAATTCTGACAAGAGAGCCAGGTTTGGGTAAAACAAAGGGAAGAAGAACTGCTCTCGTCTTTAACATTATCCCAGCTGGCTCAGTCCTTTTCCCCTTTGCCTTCAGTTATTTCGGGTCATAGAGTAATTCAGTTTTCCATTTATTTTTTTCATCTCCATTACATTCGATCCATTAGTGAACCCTCTTGTTTGTAAAAGCCCCTCTGTGGAAAACATTTGGCAAAATTCTGCTTTTGTCTTTGTCACCTGTCAGTTTTTCTTTCAGTTCCTCTTCAGATTACACCATTTATTTTCCAGTGCATCACTTTCCATATATTCAACACTCTGGTTCTTAAAATTGCAAGTGCTTTGGCCATTTTATTCCTGCACAATGAATATGGTGATTAAAGGGACATGCCACACATGTTAAACTTTCACCAAGCACAGAACACACTCTGGGGAAAAGCATTAGACCATTCCCAGTTGCAAGTGAGAGAAGACTATACTTGTAAAATTTAAACAGTTGTTGAAAACTCTGCCTTCAGTTTGACCCTCATCATATGGTTTCTTACTTCACTGTACTAAACTAAAATTTGTGATGAGTCCTGTTAAACCATTGTGCATTTCTAAAAAGTTGCTGCAACAGCTTTCTTTTGGGTTTGCTGCTGTTGTTGTGTTGTTGTTTTATTTATAATGGAATGCTGGTCTTTTTCTTTCACTGTTTTGATTCATAATGCTGCTTTTGACAGGAAATTACACACAGCTTGTGAATAAAAACATGTAACTTCTAGTAACTGTTTAGTTTAATTGTAGAAGGGAAAACAGACTTGAGGTTTTTCTGTCATGTTCACATCCATGTGTTGCTTCTTGCTAGCAATTAATAAGCAATTAACTCACTGTTAGTCATTTCAAGGGAAAAAACATGATTTCATGTCACTACGTTGGTAGTTTCATAAATAAAATACACACCAAGTCATTCTTGACTCTTAAAGATTTTAAGCATATCTTCCATTCGCCGGTAAAAGATCCTTTCTCACTTATTTTGGCTTCTGTGATCTGAAGCCAGCAGACTTTGTCTTTTTTTGAGGTTGGAGGTTAATTGGACAAAGCATTTCTTCATTCACATTTCAAAGTCTTCTATCTGATTCTTCACTTTGTGGAGAGTCTTTGAACTTTCTGTTGGAATGTCAGATCTCTAAAAAGACTTCATTCAGGAAAACCCAAATTTTTGTTGCCCTACTTCAGGGGTTGGAGCAATAAATGATTTTTAGGCTTGTCTCTGGAAACTGTGCAGCTAATTCTACCTACTTCGATTATTCTGGCCACAAGTCTCCAATAAATAACTTGCCTTCTCCTTCATAAGGGAGCAGGTGACCTTTTTTGCTGATGCATAAATGGAGGAACAACACGCATGAAGTTCATCAAAAGTATTTGTGTGTGGCCACCAAAGAGAACCTTTCTTGGGCAAGTGAGAGAGAGAACTGGGGACTGTAAAAGCCATTGCTGAGGTAGTTGCTGGGAATTTCCATCAGTGAGGTGGATCAGAGCGTTGTGCATTTGTAGCCCCATAAAGACTTACTGGGGGAATAGTGGCTTCTGGAGGATTAGCCGTAGCCTACAACGTGTGCTTGAATTGGTACCTGTCAGCAGCCTTGGAAGAGGGGCAAAGGATGCGACAGAGCACCCCGTTATTTTTTTGCAGCAAGAAGTGGAAGAAAATTATATCCCTTAACATGCTGTTGAGGGGATTGCCAGATTAGTCAGGGGTGGAGGAATTTATTTCTTTATTTTTCAAATGCATTGCTCCTTAAATGCTGAAATGGAATTTTTAAGCCCTCAGGAAATTCAGAATGAATCTTTACTATGTTATGTATTTTTAGAAGTTTACCTTGTGAATAAACCCTTTCACACAAAGTTGTCAGTTGTTCTTGCAGGAGAATCATGTGTTTTGGAAATAAGTTTTTATTGCCCCTACTATTTTTAGTCTCTGTCCCAGGCTAAATCACAAATATTTTGTAGATGCTGTATTTTGTAGTTGTGAAAGCATCTGACAGGATAACTACTAATAGTGATGCACTTCTCTAATCTGTGTTTTCTGACATGGATCTTTTATCTTGTCCATGAAATGGATTTTTTTCTTATTATCTGGTATGCGTTTTTGCCGTACATCTTTGGCACCCAATAACCCATGGAGAATTTCATTTAAGACAAAAGAGTGAGTCCAGCAGAAAATAAGTGGAGCCTTCTCCTGTGTAAGTTGTAATTGAGGTTATGGCTCGGCATATTGCCTTTGGCAGAGTTCTATTACGGAGAAACTGAAACCATGATTCTGAGGCTGCTGCAGTGTAAGCAAAATGAATTAATTATTAGCGACATAGGAAGAAGTGGAGGAAAAGAAAACGGCTGCTTGAGTGAAATACGATGTATTGACTTTCGGAAAAAGAGAGGAGCAGAGCAAACAACTTAGTAATGAATAATCCACTTTCATGTAACTAATGACTTCTCTGCAGATCTGCAAGAGTTTTTCTGCTGCTTTGGTTGCCTCTCCTAAGACTGTCAAATGTTTCTTAGAAAATTTAATTTTGCTATGTAACTCTTTCTTTGGGCTTAACTGTGACTCTGATGAGGAGCTTGTCAGGTATCAAGCCGCTAATATAACTGTCTGTAAGTTGGTTTTAAATGTACTATTAAATTAATTGCAAGAGCTCTCACCTCAAGAAAAGAGAACAAGTGGAGGGGGTAGGAAAAGAAGCAAAACTTGTTTTTTTATAAATTAGAGGATGATACTGGTTTGATTAAGAAAACATTCTAAGTTAGTTATTTAAAAGACATGGAATATACTATTGAAGTAAATCTTTATAGCTGTGTGCCTCTTAATCATTTGCTGAATCAAGTCTTTCACAGAGACACACAGTAATATTTTTATTATTATTATTATCTGCTTTGAAAGAATGGTTATTTACAATCTTGGATGGTCTCTGCATGAGTTAAGGTCATACAGAAGAGTAACCAGTCTGTGTTTGGATTTTCCTACATCTGTTGATGCAACTTTATATCCTATGAGGTGTCTTCTGGAGATGACAAGGAGAAGGGTGGACAACAGGGACTATTTGACATGTTTAATACGTAGCAAACCCGGCCTTTTCACTTCATTACTTTCTTATTTACCTTTTCTTTGTTTTTACAGTTTTGTTTTTACAATTGCTCATTGAGCTCCATTATTTCGATCAGACATCCATGAAGTCATTACTGGTTATTTGTTGAGGGTCAAGGAATGCTGCGAGCCTCCCTACACTGGCAAAAAGTGATGGTTTTTATCTTTTGAGTATCCTCACATCTCTTCCATCTCATGGTTCAAAAATGTTCCATTCTGGTAGTAGGAAGATGCTCAGTGTGTATCAAAGGTGGATCTGATCAGTTCAGTCTCTCTTTACTCTGATAGAGGAAGGTGAATCTGCCCTCATGCAGTGTTACTCTTCAGCAGTCCACGGTAATCAGTGCTTATGGGTAAGCCCAGTGCCTCTGCTCTTAGTGTTTTTATAATGGGAGAAAGTTTTGTCAAGCATACAGTTAGGTGACAGAATTGCATGGTGCTTTTAAGAGCTTGCAGCAGCACCCCTATCTACTTGTTTTGTTCATTTAAGTAATTTTTAAATAAAAGAGGGATGTATCTTTACAACTCTCATTCATATACAGCTACAGTATATTGTAAGAAAATGTAAGTTTGTCAGAAAATAGGAGAGGGCAAGTATTATCTCATAGAATCTTTGATGTGTCAAATAGAACTGTCTGTGGTGGTATGAAATCTAAGTAACTCTGTTAGTAAGTTAATTAAGATCCACACTAGAGCAGCTAAGAGAAGAGGAAAACTTTAGAACTTTAAGGAAATCTTTTAACTACTTCTCCTGAAGTTAAAGTTGAGGCTTAAAAAAAACCCCAACCCAACACACAATTTGTCTATGAGGTCAGAATATGAATTTTGTTGAAAGTCAGTTGGACTGGTGCATTTGAAAAAGATGCTTTTAAAAAATTTATGTGATCTATAATGTAATAGTATAGATGTTGTACATGCATGTATTAATAAGTTGGGTTTGAAGTTGCTAGAATGACGGAAGAAGTAGGGCAGCAATGATCTCTCACATTCTACCACCAATTTGTTTTTTAATATGCTTGATATTCTTATAACAGACTCTAACTTACCTTTCTTTTTGTGGAGCTAACACCCTGAGTTGAAAATTATGGCATGGCTCAAGGATGAGATGGATTGAAGTGCTTTTTATTATTGACTGTTCCCAGGCAAAATGTTTTAAGCAAACTGGGTAATGGAGGTAAATTACATTATATGGGGGCTGGCCTTGAAGTGATCTTTCTATTATGCCTTCTGATAAAACCAAATTGCATTTGAGTTGTGTAAAATGATAAAACAAATGAATAATTGCAGTGTGTAAACAAGAAAAAAAAGTGCATTTTGAGTGGTTAAATAGATAAAACAGAAAATCCACAGAGTAAATAGATTTTTACTTTAAGATACTTGATCGAGGACATCCAGTCTACTGGAAGGCTACTAAAAGAAACCACCTTTTAATTTTGAAGGAGTGTGAAAAACTGGCAGATAGAAGTAACAGCTCAGCAGAAGCCAGTAGCTTTTTGTGTCAAAGTGCTTGTGTCAATTTTGGAAGAGCAGTTTAAAGGCTGAAGTCCCCCACAACCATCTACGCATTTTACCAGGTTTAAAAAAAGAAAATCATGCTGGTTGTACTGGGTGTGTACTGAAGATGTGTTTACCCCTGTGTCGTATCAGGTGCCAGTGAGAATATTCCCAGATCTCCAAATATTCTCCCATTTTCCAGGCATTTGTAGCAGAGACTCTTACAAGGTTTTAGTTTCCTGCATGTCTCTTATTGCTTTTGAACTTGTGTAATGCTTCATATTTGCAGCATTCTGTTACATTTTTTCACTACTTTATTGCATGTTTCATGAAGAATCATGTCCATTTGTTTTTCTTCTGTTGGGTTTTTTCCCAACCTCCCTGCTGCCTGCTCTATTTGACTCCAGTTCTTGCATGTGAAGAGGTGGTGAACAGCTGCTACTTCATCACCTTCTCCAGGCCACTCAGGTTACTATGATCCTTCATCACAATTTTTTAAAGTCATAATTATTCTGGTTGATATTTTAAAATATTTTATGTTAATTAATGAAAGAGTGTGTGTGTGGGGGGGTGTACTTAATGGTTTCTGTGTATTGGTTAGAGCTACGTGCTGAGTTTCTGGAGCCCTTAGTGAGGTTTGAAGGAAAACCTACTGGAGTTCTCTGTTATGAGAAGAGGGTGGTGTCCGTGTGTTCATGTAAACACAGGTAATTATTAGATTGCCAAAGGGGTGTGTAGAGCTGCATTTTCTTTGTTTTGATTTGTCTTTTTTTACAACTCCAAGGTAATACCTTTGATCTGCTCTTGTGGTTGACGTTACACCCAGGGTGCTCTGTTCTCCAGGGTGAGCTTTACCTGTGCAGCTCTTGAGAGAGGTCCATCATCTATGTAGCAAACACTCTTTTTTCTGAATGCAGTGCTGCTGCTTGTGTGGTCAGATAACTCCTTTTTTTCAAAGGGCTGGATACTGTAGCTTATTTCCATCTCTTTTTCATCATGCAGGTTTGGCTTTACATCTGCCTTAATGGCATTTGCTTCACATTTGCCTTAATGTGTTGGCTGTAGGAGAGGTGGGCGTCCCTCTTCATGTAATCAGGATGCATCTCCTGGAGTAGTAAACCTTGATGGTTACATGCTCTGTGGGATGGGGTAGTTCTGAGGACTGGTAGGCAAACTGAAACCTCTGTTACTGGATAAGCTGTCCTTTCTAGCTGGTATTGAATAGCTTGCACAAGAACCTGCCTTAATAAATTGCACATTAGTAGTCATAGCAGAAGGTCGGTGTCGCACGAGTGCTACTTTCTGACCTGTGTGCTTCATCTGTGTCCTGCCCGGCGTGTTCAGGCAGCGTGGGTACACACTTCACAGCCTTCTCAGAATCCCTCTCACCTCTAGGTGACTCCAGCTGGCGGGTTTCATGGGGAAAAGAAACAAGTAACAAGATAGGATAAAGCAGTGGTTTTCAGAAAATCTTCATAATGGATGATGATGGTTTATTTAAGGATGGCAGGCAAAACAAGAAAGGGGAAAAAAAAACCCTGAGAAAAGAGAATGCTAGTCTATGGTTCATGAAACAGACCTCAGAAGTTCTCATGGTTGTCTTCCTCATCATGTGATACTTCTCTTCATAAGAGATTGTCCCTGACAAGGATACAGTGTGTTATTTAATAGATAAACATTTTTCAAAATTACCAGTAAATATCTTTAAGATTTTTTTTCAAACGCGTATGTGACTGATAAAGTGACGTGGCCCCAGTTCAGCAAAGCACTTAAGCATGGGCTGAAGAGCCCTGGTGAACAAATGGCTGATACACAAAGTTCTCTAGTGATCTGATTTAAAAATCCATTTTCCTTTTGCTGGTGTCCCATTTCCCTGCAAATTGCCATCTTTTAGTACTAATGTTCCCTTGCCTTCAATATAACATTGCAGCATTGGAAGGGCTGGTGTTTGGGCTGGTTTTGTGGGGTACAATTTGGAAGAATTTAGTGCCACTGAGCTGCAGCACTGTGCCCTTCCCTTCTCTGTGTGCTTGTGCTTAGCAGTTTGAAAATCAGTCATTGGGCCCCGAGGATATACATATTTACTCTGCAAATTTTGGGACACCCATGTTATTAGAGCACAGTTGGTCTTTACCACCTAGGTAGAACATGCTGCATTCAACAAAGCTTTTGTGCTCGCTCTGACTTGGATTTTAGGATGTCATGCCTTGGTGCCCAGATGGAGAGGATCTTCATTTGCCTTTCACAGTGAATTCATGGCCCTCAGCCAAATGAAGTTCACATACTCTCCTGATGCAATATGTGCATGGGCGTGGAAGCACAGATAGAAGTTCTGGCTTTCCTGTAATGGGATAATGGAAAGTCTGTAGGGAACGGGACAATAATTTCCCCATTATGAATGGGTCTAGGAAATGAGTTTTCAGTTTCACTAATATAAATCTTCTCTATGCCCACTCAATTTACTAGCCACTATGCCTCTGGGTCTGCACTAAGAAGTGCTTCTGCACTTGTCGGGACTGATTAAGATTCATATAAATAGATGCTTTCTATATGAAATGTACTTTGGCACTGTATTGACATTGGAATATATTACTCTCTTAGCCTTTAACAGTTGAACAAATTTAAATAAAATGATGGTTCATTTTTACAAGGTGATAAAATGAACATAATTGGGTTAATATCTTAATCTGGCAGCCTGGAATTAGATTACACATACCTGTATGCACAAAATTTGATTAGGGAAAATCAGATTTTCCATTCCACTCACTCCTTTTGTGACCTTTGGATATTCCATCTCATTGCATAGAAGGAGCCAGTTCAGACCAGCCAGTCCAAATCTGATGGTGTCACTCATTCCTCCTCTCAATTGCTTTTTGTCCGTACTGTTTTCTTACTTTGAGAGAACATTTGTTTTCCCTTAATATTGCTAAACAAATTTCCTGTAGAAATGGCAGTAACATGAAGAAGGTTTCAGTACTGCTTTGGCAGGTGGCTCTCACAATTATTTCCTGGCAGAAAAAAACTAAAATTGACTGAGATTAATTTTGAGATACTAGCAGTGGTTAGTTTGGCTTCCTAGTATTTGCTGTGTGGACTTATTTTGCTCATCAGTCTTTGCTTTTCTTCTTAAAAAAAATATAAAATATCAGTTTTCTGTTGCAAAGAACAGCAGGGTTGGTTGCAAAAGGTTGACCAATCACTGAGAAGTCAAGCAATTTCTATCACCAGGGCTTCAGGAACAGAACAGAAACTGCCAGAACCTACTCCTGGCCATACTACAATTATTAGCTCTTGCTTCCTTGCAAGACTAGAAGCTGCAGCAACCTCACAAAGAGGTCCAGTGACAGAAAATAAATGTGATAACAAATCACAGCATGTTGAGTTTTGTTCATGGACTCACAAGCAATGGTCATTCTCTAAGTAACTGTTGCTGATCTGTATATTTCTGGTTTTTTAATCTGGGGTAGGATATGACTTAGAGAAGATACTTTTGCATATCCTGGTTCCACAATAAATACTAGATAGTTGGTTGACTAGAAGAAAGATACGTAACCTGGCTTGCTGTGTTTTATCAGAGCCTCATCCCTGCTCTGTGGAAACTCTTCCTGAAGGCAGCCATTTGGCCGGGTCCAAGAGTGAGTGTTTTCAGTGCCTCCCTTGACCTCTGTCTGCCGCTGCAAGATCAAATGGTGAGAAGCAGTGAGCAGCCAGCTGAGAGCAGCACTTTGCTCCTCACATCTTAGTCACAGAGCTGGGATCTCATCTGCTTTCAGACAGCATGAAGTCAGACTCTTCTAATAAGAGATCTTTGAGTTACATTTCAGTCTGAGCAGACGGTCATTACAAAAGCAAATTATTGCCTTGTAGCTTCATCACAGTGGATCTGAATCACAGGCAGTCTGATAGAGACGTGAGATATTGGCTTTCTAAAGAATAAAATCTTAAGAAAGGAAGGATGCATAAAGAGGCATTTTAAAAGAGTTCCAGACCATCTCCAGAAAAATCCAAGAGTCTGGTTCCTCCCAGGAGGAAGGGGATTTGCTCCATCCATTATATTTTCTGTTTGTTACAGAGCTCTGCCTACACTGTGTCCACCTAGATCTTATCACACACACTCTTATGTGCTTTACTGTCCAATTTCTCATTATTCTAATAGATTATTCTGATTTTGGCAGATTTTGGTGTCTCTGTTGAATTGTGCAGCGTTGTGTTGATGTGCCTCCACCACATGCTGCTTCATAGCCGCTCCTTTTCTCTCTTAAAATATTAAAACATTGCCCTGGGACCGCCAGGTTACATTTATGACATGTGCTCATGATAAGGCATATTAAATGAATGCTAATTAATTTATTGCCCCTTCAGGTTGAAACACTTATATATGGCTAATTTAAATGTTGACAGCAGTTTAAAAGCTTAAATACCAATTGCTGTTCCAGGAAAAAAGTTGGTTTAAATTAATCACTTAAAATTCAAATTGAATGTAGTCAAGTTTAGCAATTCAGTAGACTATTTAAATAGAGCATCAATTAAATAGATCTGGAAGCCTCTAATGTTCGAATGAACAAATTAAGGCATCAATGCTCATTATTTAGGCTTTTAAGGATAAAATAATGTCAAAGCTAGAGGTTGGCAAAAGTTATTTTTTCTAGGACTTCTTTGTGAGCCATTTGTTTTAAGGTGAGGAGGTACAGTAACAGCTTTGCAATGATTATTTCAACCTTGAAAATTTAGTCCAATTTTTAGTAAATATTTTTATTGTGCTTGTTAACAGATAGCATGTATTACTGGTATTACATTATAGTATTATATCTGCCATTGTAACACCTACAAAGGAATGCAGATGAAATTAATCTCAGAATTTCAGACATTTCTAAGTTTTTAATCCTGTACAGGTTTGTACTGCTGATACAGTGCCTTTGAATGTGAACATATATTGAATCTCAGGTGAGATCTCAGGTGTTTCTTATCCTATAAACTGTTGACCAATACATAATTGCAACTGAAAAAGTGAACCAAATATTAGCTTGTCTGAGGCATGGACTACAATGCAATGATGGATTAATTGTGTGTTTGTACTTCTAGACATGTTTCCTTCAAGTGAAACTGTCACAGAACTCAAAATGATCCACATTTAGGCAGTGAAAATAATTTAGGGGCACAGAAAGAATAATTTATACAGATAAAAGGTTGTTTTCCCGGTAGGGGAAGGTGTAGAAAACATTGAATAGCTGTTATACACACAATACAGAGGTGGGAACTTGCTTTGTTTGTGGTGCACGAGGAAAAAGGTGGGAGAAGTTTAATGAAACCTAACAAACTACAGAAAGCAAAAGCTGACATAAAAAAATACATAATGTTTGATTAGTTACAACTGTATAATATTAGACCAAGCCTTTAAAAAATGTAAAAGGTGAGAGGAGAGGTGCTGGGATTAGACCTTTGTAGGGTCAACAGTTACACGTGGAGGGAAAAGCTTCTCAAGTTACTCGGTGTTCAGTGAAATGAATGAAACCAGGTTTCCTCTGGGTACGTGTCCTTTGTCACCTGAATATCCCCCATGAATTAATAGCAGCTCCTTTCTTTCTCCTCCCCTGGCCTGCTCAGAGGACCCTTACCTCTCCTGGCTCAAAAGGCTCTGGTTTAGCTTAGTCTTGATTTGGTCGATCAGCCTGGAAGTGCGATGTGACTGATCGGCTGGATGCTGCCAAACGGGCTGTAGAGCTGCAGGCTATGGCCGGTCTTCCCCTCAGCAGAGGCAGGAATGTAGGTGTTCCTTTAGGTGTGTCAGCTGGCTTTCATGATACTCTGGGAATATAATTGTCTCTCAGACTTCCAAGCCTTTTCAGTTTAGTTTGGATGAAGCTGGTCAAAAGGTTCAAAAGTCACGTTTTCGTGGTGGAAGAAGGGAAACTATCATGGCCAGAGCAGTCACATAAACCTTCTTGCTATGTGAAACTAGACCTAGATGAGAAAACCTGGGTTTTGGAAGTAATTTAAGTGACCCTGCTTCAGGGCAAAAGACAAACTCGGATTGCGTTCACAACGTGGGGAAAACGTTTATCTTTAAACATAATGTAATCCCTTAACTGTGTCCATCTGGATTTCTTCTGTCTTCCTCAGAAACATCTGGTATTGGCCACAGTTGGTGAAATGATACTGAAGAAGTTGAATCACTGAGATGATCTTGTCTGGCAATTCCTAGACTGCTAAGTCATTCATCTCCGCTTTGCCCTAGTTATCCTGATTAATACAGCTTACAAATACTCTTCATTTTCTAAGTAGTTTTGTATGTGTGGATAATTTATTTTCTGTGGTCAAAATATTTTTATTCCTTCCAGAAGAGGCTAAAAGGTAAATTTTAACCCAAAATGCTCTTGCATTTGAGGGCAGGAATGGCTTGTGAAGGGATAAGAAAGTGGTACCTTGCTACCTTCCTTCTTAAACGTGCCTGAAGAGAAAATTGGAACAGCAGTCACTGACGTCTGAATGTAACATATGTTCTGTGTTGATCCAGCTCTCTACCCTTATAAAAAAAGGGGGGAAGGGGACCTTTAAAAAAGATGCTGACAGGCCAGCATAGTTTTTGTGGTGTGTGATATGTGCCAAATTTCCAAAGATCCAACAAAGCCATCTGCTTTCACATTTATCAAAGGTCAGTAGTTATGAATTCTAGCAGCACAGCTGAATTGATTCACTGACATGAAGGTAATTATGAGCTTGGGTCAGAGTCGGGATGAAGGTATAGCAGTGAAAAATTCTGTATTTTGGTGTCAATACTTTAGACTGCCTAGACCATACTAACCTCAACTGTTGTTAAATCCTCTGTTTTCCTCAGGGTACATAGACGTAGGTGTCCACAAAACCATCATTTGAGAGAAAACCAGTGACTTATAAGGAACATCTACATAATATTCTTATTTTTTAACAAAACTCATAGAAATCAAAAAACTGGGAAGCAAACATTGAGGAAGGATCTGGTAGATATCTTTCTGGCACAAAACCCAATAAAGCAACTCTCAATTCAGTTCTTAATTTTAATGCTTCCAAGCCTATAGATTGTATAATTGCATTTGTCTGCTAAAATTCATTGATACAATTAATTTTCAGGACCTTTATGAAACAATATTTTTTCAGTTAAATTTTCATTAGCTCCTCATATCATAGCAGCGGAATCAGTTTTTGCTCCTCTGGTTTGCACATTTGTCTCTTGTTAGTCTAGAATCTGAGGCACTAAACTGTTTTCATGCACATTTTAAAATATGAGGTTATGTGGTTTAGAAGCTTCACAGCCATATGACCCTCTTCTTGTAAACAGAGCAATCATAGCTTCAGAGTAAAACAGGTTGTAAGATTGAAGAGTCATACTAATATCCAGATACGATCTACCATCCTTGTGTGAGAGCCTGAACTTCTGGATCAGAAGTTCCTTGATATGATTATATTATTATTTGCTGATATTAGTCCATGATATTACTCCATTGATATCATTCCCATCTTACAGATGAAGACCAGAAAGTAAGTTTGACCTACTGGGCATCACATAAGGGTAAAAGGCAGCATAACAAGATTAGTTTCTTGTATCCTTTCCTCAGAGTAACTCCTGTGCCAGTTTGCCCAGGAAACTTCAGTTAAGTGCTCTGTGGAAGTTATTTTCCCCGTAACACAAGGTTTTTTCTAGGAGTCTTCAAAGAGTAAGGTCCCAAATCCATTAATTTGCTCATGAGCTTGAGTAAGTATGACATGTCCCACTTCTGCTTCTTCAGGAGGAAGAGAGAGATTTGCTGACATACTAATCTTTACTGTAATTCTTAAAGCCAGAAAGGAAAGATTTTTTTTCTTCTATATTGTCCTTCATCATTATCCTTTGAAGAGAAAGCTTATATAGTCGTGAAATTCATGAAGAGCTATTCCTCTATCCCAACTTGAACTCTCATAAGGAGGACAACCTTTGCTAAGTCAGCAACATCCAAATTCTTCCCTTTCAACAAGAAAACATTCGGAGGTATTGATTACTCCCCCTCCTTCTTTTCCTTCTGATTTGCCCTAGTAAGTCAACAGTTAAATCTGTTGCTAAGGCTCATGTTTCCTCAGCAGATTCAGATGCTTACTGTAGAAACATACCTCATCTTGTGACCTAGTCAAACCCAAGAATATTTTGAAAGACAAACACTTAGCAGGTCACCCATTTTTGTCCTTTACAATGCAAAAGATGACCCATCCCTCTGAACAGAGTTTTCATTTTGGCACAGAATCTGCCAGCTGACAATGCTCCTTTGGCATACTTTAATTCCTCTTTCAGAAAACACGTCTGTAAAACTCCATCAGAACTGAGAAGAAGTTTTGCTATTGACTTCAACGAGGTCAGGATTGCATCCATTATTTTCTAACACTCTTATGTGGAAAGACAGAAACTTTTCCTATCAGTAACCCATTAGTTACAGAAGCGCGCTGTAATTATTACTAGAACTTTAATGGCCCAATAAATCAAAATGGTCCAAGTTATGAGAGCAGTGTGAGATACCAGAACATCATGGCTCCTTTCACTGGTTTTCAGCCTTTATTTCTTCTCTCCATACAGCTACATACAGCTTACCACTTTTGGGGAGAAGGGGAGGGCACGGAGGGGGGAGAAATAAGCCAAACCTTCACTGCAAAGTTAAAAACTCTACCATGATCGATTTTTACAGATTTAAAGGGTAACCATTAAACCATGGTTGAATACGTTGCTGTAAAATACAGCTATTGAGTGGTTTTGCTTCTTAGCTTTTGCCTTTTCTCCGTAAAATTTCTGCTTGATTGGCTAGGATTCAGTGAAACCTCTCATTAGGGCACCATGGTTCATTAGAACTTAAAGAGGCATCACTAAAAATTGAATTGACTGTGCTGTGATTCTCTGGGTGCTGTGATTAGTGATTGCCTGACGTTGTGCTATGTCCTCTGCATGCAGAAGTCTTCCTAAACTCTGTACCATTTGTTAAAGAGTTAATTTGTTTAAGAGTTAAAATCTGAATTGCGGAATAGGCAGATAAATTCTTTATCCAATGACAAAAAATAAAAACAATGATCGTTTATTCCAAAATATTTTAAAGAAATGACGCCGATAATCTGTACAAAACTCTCATTTTTACACTTGGCTTTTCTTCATTATCTTTTGATGAGAGATGAGACTCTGACAGTGTCTTAGACTTGCTGCTGCCATTAGCCAGATTGATAGTCAAAAAGGAACAACTGCCATCATGAGAAGATCAATCTTCAAAACTTTTCTCTCCATCCCCCAATAAATGGAATAATAAAGCATAATTATGTTTTTGTAATCAAAGTTAGAGTCATGTTGGCCAGAGCACCAATGCAATTCTGCCTGTGTAATTCATTGACAGTAAAATTAAGTCTGTCCTGATTTGAATTGTGAAGTGAGATATATGGAAAGGGCTGGGATCTAATTTAAGAAACTAATGACTGAGTTGGTGACAACAGCAACCACGGAAACGTTTTCGCATGTGCAGGCACAGTGAAATCTATTTGCTTCCCAGAGAGAACAGCTGTACCTATAAACATGATTCACTGGTGAAACAGGGAGGGGAGACCATGACACGTGAAATGATGGTACAGATAATAATTGACCTTTGCTCTGGAGTGATGATGATGTGACTATATTTGACCTAAGAACTGATTCCTTTTTGCCCTCTAGCTAAAAATCTGGCATTTTATGAAATTATTGCTCCTTGAAGTGGCAAGATCTGTTCTTTTAAACAGGCAGAAAAATGTTCTTTCAAGGAACGAGGTCTCCCCTGCCTTACTTTGGAGGTGCATGGGGACCTCTGCAGAAGAACCTCAGTGGAAGAGAAACATGGGGTGGCTCTTCCTAGGATAAGGAGGGAATCTCTTTGATCTGTTTGTGTGGGACCTGGCTGAATGTGCTGGTCTGGGGCTTGGCTCAGATGCTGCTGCAATACGGGCAGGGAAGGCAACCATGCCACACAGTGTCCAGCCGGGCTAAGGCATCAATAGCTCGATATTACATTTCACACTTCTTCACTAGTCGGCAGACCTTGTCCTGCCCTACCTGGAAACTCTCTGCTGTAATAATGGGAGATGACCAGATTTTCCCCCTGGTATTAAAATAAATATTCATTTCTTTTCTTGTTTTTATACATATAATAGTCTTTTGATTGCCAAGAAATTTAAGGGTAATGCATATCTGTAGTCGAACTGTGGAGTGAGGGTTTGAGTTAGACAAAGTGCTTCGAGGAGAGCTTGCAGGTCTCTGTTGTGAATATCAGTATTGTTTAAATTTGTTATTGTCAAGCCCCAGAAAGAATATTTTAGCATTGTTGTTGGTATCACATGAACTTCGGTTTATCTCTAATAGGGAGTAAGAAGCAATGATAATCTCCATTTTAATCTGTGTACTCTGTGAAATGAAACAAGCAAAATTACAGTTTTTTTGTCTCTGAGGAGCTAGAGCACACTGATACAATGACATATATTTAATCAGAAGGAATATACTTAAGGAATTATGTGACAGAAAATGGGACTAAATGACATGAGAACTGCTTAGAGATATCAAGACACAAAATTTACACTTTCTATTACATTTCTATTAAATGAGCATTTAAAGGTCAAGAAGAAAGGCTAGTATTTGCATTTAAATGGAGATATTTTAGGTTGAAATGGTGATTGCTGACCTCTGTCCTGACTCAAGTGGGTTTTTGTTTTGTTTTAGGACTCAGAATGAGGCATCAAAAAGAAAAGTGAAAATACTATAAATCAGTAAAATGTTAAAACTAGCTCTCAGGCTTTACTTTATTGCTACCTATTTGCACATACTTGGGCTTCATCAAACTTCTGTGCTTTTTGTAGTTCTAAGCAGATGTTTGGCCTCTACAGCATAGCTGCTGTAGAGTCTTCTGAGGGTGAATACTTTACAAATTCAAGGAATCAGGCTAAGAAAATACTACAGGTAACTGTAAATCCACACATTTAAGCTCTCTTCTCTCTGATTACACGTTTCTCACTTCATGCATGAGGTACTTGAGACATTTCTGCTGTTTGATGGCCTGTGGCTCAGCACAACGTGTACCTGAGAGAGCTGTAACATTTTCATTGTGTGTTGGCGGTGCACAAGCTGATGTTCTAACTTCAGAACTACAGAGAATTGTCTCAAAGATGCAGGTTTGATTTGTAGCGTATTTTTCTTTCTGCCTACTTAATGCTGATGGGTGGGATGTTGGCAACCTTTAGCCTAATACCTCCAAACTCAGCTTTGTGTTCCCCTCTGGAGGAAGCAATGCCTGTTCTGCGCTGTGCAGTGAGGAGCTTGTTGTTTCTTGCATTAATTTGTGTTGAGTGGGAATATTAATGCAGCAAAGATTGCTTTTCCCATCCTCCTCCTGACCTGTGTAGGCTACATGCCAGATGATGGTATTGTTGTGACTTCTCTGCTGGTTCCCACTTGGGCCAGGCAGTGTTAGTACCGAAGTCACAATCCTCAGACTCAGCTTTGCGATCGTTACATTGCTGACACCCGTTCTGCTGATGGCACTTCAGGTAAGACTTGAAGAAACTTGTCTGTGTACAAAGTTCTTGAGGGAATTTTTACTCAGTGTCACACCGCCTACAAGTGTGTGTGGAAAAAATACCACGTTACCTTCTGAGAACTGCCTCTGAGATGTCACCTGCATCATCTTCTGAGCTGTCAAGATTGGCAGCTGAATTTTCACTTATTTGTTAAAGAACTTTCTCACTACAGGGGTCTGCTGCATTGGAAGTAGCACACAGTAGATGGGAGAGATACACAGAAAACATACAACCTGAAAGACACTTAAAAGATAGGGGTATTTGAAGTGAAGTCTGCTGTACTTAAGACCTTGATAAGTAACTATGTATTTTGCATGCAATATGTTATGCTGTAGATAATCTCTGTGATTAGGCAACGTTCAGATTGCCGGCATATTTACTCTTTTTAAATACAGGCTAGATATTTCAAATTTGCTAAAGAGGGAGCTTGAGTAGTTTCGAGTATTCCACTTAGGACATCTTCCTGAAAAGTTCTAGCCTTAAAGCCTCATTATTGTGATCTGTTCTTATCATTCTGAAATACTAAATACTCATACAAGCTACTGGGAGCTACCTGGCCAAACTGGCACGTGCACCCAGGCAGAGGACTAGAGGAAAAAAATACAGCAGGAGAAGTTTTTATTACCCCTTGGTAATGATAATGTCTCAAGACTTATTGCTAATAAAATGTTCAGCTAGAAATATGAGTTTTTAATTGATCTTGCCCTTTTAATAAATCATGTCCAGTCCTAAAGATTCCTGTTGCCACAGACTTCAGCAGGGGTGAAGGGTCAGCTCTCTTTGCAACCACTCGCCTCTCGAAAAAAGAAATCCTTCTTTGCTCACTCCCCAGTTAGAGGCAAAACAAGATATTGAATTTCTAGTTTTGTCTGTGCTGCCTCATGAGTGACTTCCAAAGCTGCCAGGGTGACTTCTGTTTTTTCTGAAAATACTGCATTGCGGTATAGCTTGGTCTGGTGGTACAGAGGTGTCAATACAGTTGTTCAGTCAGAAACACACTTTCTTTTTTGCACATGACTTTTTGACTCTTGTTGCTCTGGAAGGAAGTGTTTCTCTCCCGCAGTTGCCTCTTAATTATTATATTTATTAGTTACGATTAATATTGATCATCCCACTTCAGTTTCTAATACCAGTTTAGCAACAAGAACCCCATCTCCCCATGATGGACTTTCCTTATTAATGCAGAGAGTTGCCAGTGCTCATGGCTGAGCAGTCAAGTAAATGAAAGTTCACAGCTTCCTGCAGTTGCGTTCTCCAGTGACAAAATTCTTTCTAAAGAGATGCTGGTTGAGTGCTGGTATATTCTATTTTTGCTTTGAAATGAATGGTTTTAAAACTAATGAGTTTATTTTGCATGTATGGACCATTAAATCTATATATAAATAAAGTAATGCAGAAGAAACTTTGACTATTTTGATTATGTTTGAATTCTTCCACCTTTATTTCATCAAAGATTTGTCATATTTTTTGATACCTGTTGATATGGCTTTTGGGATGAGACACAAAAAAGTACGTGGTTTTGGTAGTAAACAATTAATTGTGCTAGCAACTGGAGCCAGCATAAGGGTTCTTACAGGAACAAGACTGACATCTCCTGAATAAGAATTTAAATTAGTTCCACTTCTCAAGTTTTGAGCTTCAAATGCTTAGTTTTGACCTTGGACTTAACCATTGTGAGAGGTTTTTTTTCTGGATGTTCTGAGTATAGACAGTCAGTGTGTCTGGAGACCGACATCTTTACCTTAATTGTGAGGCAGGAGGTTACGCTGCTCTTACTAAACAAGACGTGTTTGTAGATGTAAATTCTCTGTCTACTAAAAGCATAAGTACATATTTCACCGTCAGGAAGTAACAACATCTTCTGTCTTCGCTGAGGAAGGTGAGACTATTTAAAACCCAAGCCTGTTAGTAGAGATACTTCTACATTCAGGGCTCATTAATCAATTTTACAATCAGAGCAGCAAAAATAAGAAGTGTGTCATCTGGAGCTGTGATTATTTCCATCTACGACAGCAGTTTAAAATGTGACTTGTGTAACTATAAGGTAATAAGTAGGAAGTATAAAAAAACAAACAAAAAAACCCAAAAAACCCTCAGATTCCCCAAAGACCATAACATTTTAAATTGGAGGTTATATAACAAGCAGGAATCAGCCAGGAAAACTTACGGTTCTTGCTTTTTGCAGAGTGAAGGGTGAACTTTTGACACGCTGACTTAGACTCTTTGTCTGAATTTACCCAGTTTGAGATATGCTAGCTTCATATCTTGTGACATTCAACTGGGACCCAGTTACTTCTTTACAGCGATGGCCAAATTCATGAGTCAGAGGAATCCTTCCATTTATTGCAGCCAAACCCATTTTTTACAAGCGACACTTGCATTTTCACATTTCTACTGGGGACATTCGCAAAGCGAGGAAAATACATGGACTAATAAAAGTGAGGAGATAATTGTAAGGAATATGAAATGGGAAAAGAGAAAAAGCGATTTAAACAAAAGAAGGGAGAGCCAGCTTGGAATTTCTTAGGTTTCCTCCGGTCTACTTTCATTAATGTGGAAAGCAACTTGCTGCAGGCATCAGAAACTCCTGTGCTTA